>OZ012737.1:55140399-55229171 GCA_963859935.3 Lathyrus sativus | reverse complement strand
AAACCAACCGATTTAATCCAATTCAGTTCCAGTAGCACAACCCACTCATCACCCGACTTTACTACATCACCTATTCCAAATTCTAACCGATAAAACTCAGTTTCTACCGATTAAATCCACTTCCGACCTAAAATGGAAAAATGTAGGAAACCCCCAACAAATCCAAACACACACATGCATAATCATACACATCGATTAAGATAGTAAGATTTCACACCCTTACCTCGATTAATCGGAAGCTAGAAGTCGTTCTTGAGCTTTTCCGAGCTTTTCCTTCTACTTTCTCTTCTTCCTCCACTTTCTTTTCATGTTTTCTATTATCCATCGTCGTTCCTCTTCTCCCCATATATATATATATATATATATATATATATATATATATATATATATATATATATATATATATATATATATATATATATATATATATATATATATATATATATATATATATATATATATATATTATATATATATATATATATATATATATATATATATATATATATATATATATATATATATATATCCTGCCTTCCTATTTCTCTCCAATTATATTTCTTCTCTTAAAATATTTGTCAATTCATTTTCTCATAAAATATCTCATCTTGACATTGGTTAGAAAACATCTGATAAATCCTCATGATTCTACCAAATAGAATAAATCAGTTAAATCCAATAATTCACTTTAAACCATACAAACCAACTAACTAGTACAATTAATCAGTTATTAAAAATCGGGCTGTTACATGTACCACAAAGGTATCTAAGTATACGCTTGACCTCTTTTAAATGTGATTCCTTGGGACATGATTGATATCTACCACACACACAAACACTAAACATGATATTCGGTCGAGAAGCAGTGAGATATAGAAGGGAACCTATCACACCTCTATACCTTTTCACGTCCGCGACCTTACCGTTCTCATCTCGATCTAAGTTCATATTTATTGGCATTGAAGTATCAATAGCTTTTGCGTTAACCATATTAAAGCGCTTGAGTAACTCATGGCAATACTTTGTTTGGCTCACAAATGTTCCTTCTTTGAGTTGTTTGGTTTGACGTACAAGGAATTATGTTAGCTCCCCCATAAAACTCATCTTGAACTCACCCTGCATTAACTCTAAAAATTCCTTGACCAAGTACATGTTAGTAGATCCAAAAATAATGTCATCTACATAAACTTGGACTAGTATATAGTGATTTCCTTGACGTTTAATAAAGAGAGTAGTATCAACCTTTCCCCTTGAGTATCCTTGATTGAGTAAAAAACTGCTAAGCACTCATACCAAGCCATAGCGGCTTGCTTGAGACCATACAAAGCACGTTTAGGTTTATAAACATAATTAGGATACTCATGACTTTCAGAACCAGGAGGTTGAGATACATAAAACTCTTCATCAATATATCTGTTTAAGAAAGCATTCTTTACATCCATTTGATATAATTTGAAATTCTTAGAAGAAGCATAGGCTAGAAAAAGGTGTATAGCCTCAAGACGGGCAACAAGATCATAAGTTTCTCATAGTCTATGCCTTCCTCTTGGTTATAGCCTTGTGCCACTAAACGAGCCTTATTTCGAGTTATTACTCTATTTTCGTCTAGTTTGTTCCTAAATACCCATATAATACCAATTACTCGATGGCCTCGCGGAGGGGGGACAAGGTCTGATACCTCATTTCTTTTGAATTGATTTAATTCCTATTGCATTGCCAAAAACCAATTTTCATCGAGTAAGGCTGCTTTGGAGTTTTTAGGCTCAATTTGAGAGACAAAAGCAAAGTGATAATAGAAGTTACTTATCTTAGACCGTGTGTTACTCCTTTTGAGATATCTCCGAGAATATTGTCGATCGAATGATCCTTAGAGGATTTCCATGCTAGAGGAAGGTGAGCGTTGCTAATTGGATGATCCTCCTCAATCTTTTCAGAGTTTTGATCTTGCCTCTCCTTAACTTTCTCCACTTCAGGTTGATCAATCCCTTCTTCAGAGTCTTTGAGTATGTCTTTCGAAGATACACCTGCACCATGAAAAGGAATACCTTTCCCAACATGTTTTAGATAAGATTTGTCAAAAGTAACATGCATAGATTCTTCCATACTAAGTAACCTCTTATTGTATACTCTATATGCTTTGCTCGATTGAGAGTATCCGAGAACGATACCTTCATCGGCCTTTGAGTCAAATTTGCCAAGATTTTCTTTTCCATTATTTAAAACAAAACACTTACATCGAAAAACATGAAGATGTGATACATTTGGCTTCCTACCTTTCAAAATCTCATATGAAGTTTTGTAGAGAATAGGACGTATAAGCACCCTATTCAAAACATAACACGCCGTACTAATAACATCAACCCAAAAATATTTAGGAAAGCCACTCATTAATCATAGTTCTTCCTTGTTCTTCTAAAATGAGATTTTTACATTCCACCATTCCATTTTGTTTAGGAGTACGTGGAGCAGAAAAATTATGATCAATGTCATTCTTATCACAAAATTCTTCAAATAGGTGGTTTTCAAATTCACCCCCGTGATCGCTTTGGATAGTAACAACGCTAGTATTTAATTTGCTTTGAGATAACTTGGCAAACGTTTCAAATGCTGAAAAATATCACTTTTACTAGCTAAGAAAATAGTCCAACAAAATCTAGAATAGTCGTCTACAATAACAAAATCATAGTATTTACCACCCAAGCATTTGATTTTTGGTAGTCCAAAAAGGTTCATTTGGATAAGTTCAAGTGGCCTCGTTGTAGAAGAAACATTTTTAGATTTCAATGAAATCCTCTTTTGCTTCTCCATTTTGCAAGCGTCACATAAGTGACCTTTTGAAAAATTTATTTTGGGTAGACCGACAACTAGATCCTTTGAAACTACTTTATTTAGCAAGTCAAATTTGACATGCGCTAAGCGTCTATGCCATAGCCACGAGTCTTCACTCATGGTGACAAGACATTTGGTGTTATTCAAAGAAACTTCATTCAAGTCAAGCATATAAACATTGTTTACCCTCAAGCCCTTAAACACATCGTCTTTCTTATCATTATGTTCAATTATGCAACAATCTTTTGAAAAAGAAACTTTGTATCCTTTGTCGCACAATTGACTAATGTTAATAAGATTATGCTTAAGACCTTCAACTAAAAGGACATCTGAGATAGTAGAAGACGAGGGACTACCTACACTACCTTTGCCGAGTATAGCACCCTTGTTGTTGTCACCAGAGGTTACAAATCCTTTCTTCTTTGCCACAAAGTCAATGAACAAGGAAATGTCACCGATCATATGCCTTGAACATCCACTGTCGAGAAACCATCTTCTCTCGATAGATTCAAGGCATTTCACCTGCAAAATTAAACAATGGAAATAGGTACCCAATTTCCATTGGATCCTTGTGTGTGAGTGAGTCTTAGGTTTCATTTGGGAAACCTTTGGAAAATACCTTTAGGACCAAGAATCTCCTAAACCGACATTTTGCAATGGTGTGTCCATTCTTGCAACAATATAGACAAGTAATGGTTTAGAGTTACTTTTCCTACATTTATCTCTTATACAAGATTTATATTTTTGATAAGGATTATTCATACTACTTCTAAAATGTGAGCGATCAACCGCAAACGTAACTTTAGGTTCTAAAGCCTTGCATAATTTGGCTTTAAGAGTTCTAACCTCCTTTTTCCAAATGTGACAAGTTTCACAACCCGCCCAATTAAACCAAAAAAACTTGTCATCCTCAATTTTAGCTTTTGTAGCCTCCACCATTGTGTTCTTAAGAGCTTCTAATTCCTTTTCGGAACAATAAATCTTTTTCTCTAAATGTGAGAAAAGTTTCTTATTTGAAGCTAACCGTTTGAAAGCCTCTTTAGCCTCATGGTGTAGAGTTTCAAAAGCATTTTGCAAATCAGAATAATACATTTTATCAATATTTTCATATTTAGAATGAATTACATCCTTTTTCTTCTTTTGTTGAGCCGTGAGACAAAGATTGAAGGATTCATCTTTATCACTTGAGTCACTTTCGCTAGAGGACTCAATATCACTCTCCCAAGCAATGTATTCCCTTCTAGGCTTACTCGTTTCTTTTGTTGAGGATTTTTTTCTTTTCCTCTGTCTTTCTTCATCAATGGATAATCCAGATTGGAGTGACTGGCCTTTCCGCAATTGTAGCATGAACCCTTTGACTTTGAATCTTTATTACCTTCATGCTTTGAGGATTTTGATTGACGTCGAAAGTTGATGAGATTTTTGTCTGAATGTTGAATACCATTTTTCCCAATATATCTATTATATCTTCTTACAAGCAGCCCCATATCTTCATTAGAATCTTCATCATCATCACTAGACTCACTTTCACTAAGCTCTTTGGTTGAGGACTTTGAGCTAGAAGCCTTTAGAGCAATAGACTTCTTGTCTATGTCTTTTGATTTCTCTTTCTTTTCTCTCTTTTCATGTTGGTCAAGTTTAAGAGCACTTGCTCATGTTCATCAAGCTTACTAAACAATGTTGAGATGTCTAATGTCATGAGATCCTTAGCTTCCTTGATTGCTGTGACCTTAGATTTCCATTCCCTATTAATACATCTCAAAATTTTATTAGTAGCAACATCATTGGAAACAGGTTTACATAGTGCATTTAAAGGATTAATTAGGTGAGTAAATCTATTTTTCATTTCCTCAATTGTTTCACCTTGCTTCTTGTGAAAGAGATCAAACTCTTGAGTTAAAGAATTGATTTTAGCAAGTTTGACATCATTAGTTCCCTCATGGGAAACTTGTAATATGTCCCACATAGCCTTAGCAGTAGTACAATGAGAAACCCTATAATATTCATTAACTCCCAAGAAGGATATGTAATATTTCTAGCTTTCTAATCATAATTATATTTGTTCTCATCATCTTCATTCCATTGTGCTTTCGATTTAAGTACAACAATATTATTCACATTGGTCATGGTTATTTCAAAAGGACCATTTTGAATAATGTTCCATACCTTTCTATCAATAGAATTGATATGCACTAACATACAATCTTTCCAATAACTGTAGTTTTCGCCATTAAATATCGGCGTTATATTATATGCCCCTTTAGGTTCGTTAGCCATTTTCTAATAAGATATATGTGATGGACTAGATGAACCGATGCTCATAATACCACTTGTTAGACGGTGGTATTGATTTAGAAGGGGGGTTGAATAGATCACTAATTTCTAACAATTTGCATGTTAATTTTTTTTTTTCTAAAATATGCGAAAGCGGCCTTGGATCAAAACTCGTATAAACAAATTGTTATTGGATAGATCGGATATGCGAAACCAAATGGAATAATTTTGATGAGATAGTAGAATCAATAAGTTTCACAATAAATTATTCAAATGAAAACCACTTACGGTGAACCAGTTTCCAATGACTTAATGTAGATAAAATTGAATTGACAGTATGTCAAACAGTTGGTGTGTTATTAATTTATCAAACACTTGGTGTGCAAAATACTCCAAGACAATTTCCTTTGATTTGTATATATATATAGATAGATAGATAGAGAGAGAGAGAGAGAGAGAAAGAGAGAGAGAGAGAGAGAGAGAGAGAGAGAGAGAGAGAGAGAGAGAGAGAGAGAGAGAGAGAGAGAGAGAGAGAGAGAGAGAGAGAGAGAGAGAGAGAACGACACCTGATTTATTTAGGCAGTTCCCATTTCCTCCTCGCTTTGGGTATATTTGCCCCCAATTTTAAATCTAGAATCGAGATATGTATAATATCTATTGCAAAATTAAATTACAAGAGAAGTCCTAGCTAACCAATAATCTAACCCAATTGTTGAAGTTTACTCTAACCACTTATATCCCCTTTATTCTAGCTGAATCAAGTGCATTAAACTCTTTGAACAAACGTCTAGTTACTGGTACTCACTTGACTAAAATTTCCGCTCTTCAAGTCTTTCACTTGGCTGATTTCAATCACAATTTGTTTGACCCCAAATCTTTCAATATAATCCTCTGGTTATCGGTACTCACTTGACCGAACTCACCGTTCTTCAAGTCTTTCACTCGGCTAAATCTGTAATGCAAACATTAGTGCAAAAACCCCAAAATACCTTAAGATCTTGGAGGATAAAACCCCAATTTTTTATTCAATAAAATCTCACTGAATCTCAATCCAAACTCGATTAAAAAATCCTAAGTTTGGACATTATCTCCTCGACAAAGCATAGACCAACAAAGATGATTATGTGTGATTGTTGATGAATGCAAGTGTGAGAGTGAAGATGAAGAAAAAATCAACGCATCTGTCAATTTTCTTGTTATTGTAAATGATGCATATGAGAATATATATGAGCATGAAACAATAACAGAAAAAGCTTACTTTGGAATCACAGATGCAGAAAAATGAGTTAAAATATGCGAGAGGTTGACCTACACAAACTGTGAGTCGACCTGAACAAGTCAAAAAACAAACATGCGCACAAAATAAGATGTGCGTCGACCTGTAGCCAGACCATGCATCGATGCATGAAGACCATAAATTTTCAAGTTAGTTTCATACAATATCTGTCGACCTACGCAATAGTTGTGTGTCGATGCAAGCATGCTAGTATGTCTCAAACACTATTTTTCTTAATTGTGAGTTGACCTATACCCTGTATGTGTCGACCTAATGCATAAAAAATGACTTAAAACACATTTTAAACATAGAGTATGATCCTATATGCCTAGATTCATGTATGTGGATCTTCATGCGTGTTTGAAAATGATGAATGCAATGCTTATACAAGGTGATACCGTCCAAAATACACAAGTACAAAATTTTCTAGTTTTTGACATCATTAAAACAAAGTAATGAGGTTTCAAAAACTGATGAGTCAAAACCTTTGTGGTTGACATCAATTTTGGTAAAACTAACCTGTCAGCAAGATATTGGACAAGACATTTTAACATGGTGAAGAACTAAATGAAGATCAAGATGTTGGACAAGATGTCCTATCATGATGATTCAACATCTTTGTCAGTTATTTTTCAGTTTTTAATTCTGCTATTCTAGTTGTTAGATTATTCTGGGATTATTTGTTTTTCCTAGGTGGCGTTCAAGATTGAGGAATCATAGATTCTGATTATAATTTGAAGATGTTGTTTCTAAAGTGTGGATACACTTTAGGAAACTTAGGATTGAAGAAACTATTCTAGAAGAGAATTAGTTGCAGATTCTGTGGAACAGAATTGCTGCGTTTTTGAAGCCTAAGTCCATTCTACTTTATGGTTATAAATAGGATAGATTTAACTTGAGAAAGGTGTGGAATTTTCACTTTTACTTAGTGTGTACTAGAGTTTGTACTTTGTGAATCTCTCTTGTATTATGTTGATACTAGAGCTAAACAATTTACATTAAGTTGTAGTTTCAGTCACTGCCATGATTGAAAGGGAACTGAGAAGGGTCTCATACCTAAGAAATGTCTTAGGTAAAAATTAAGCAGAAGTAGTGATTAAGTGATAAGTTGAAAATGAAAGGTTGTTTTGCTTAGAACTAATAATATCTAGTGGATTTCATTTCTGGCTTGGAAGCTCCAAGACGTAGGTGTTGTTGTTCACAGAACTGGGTTAACAATTTTGTGTGTTGTTTACTTTCTGAAATTTATATTCTGTTCTTTATTGCCATTGTGTTTGAAGCATAGATCAAGTGTCTTGATATCTCTTGTGACATCTGAGATTTGGTACCGGAGTTTCAATTGGTATCAGAGCAGGCATCCTGCTCTGCATCTGGGTGAGATTCAGGGAAGATACTTTCTGGTACAATGGAAAAAGAGGGAGGACTATTAAATAGACCACCCATTCTTGATGGATCCAATTATAAATACTGGAAAGTGCGCATGGTGGCTTTCATCAAGTATATGGATAGTAAAGCTTGGAAGTCTGTGGTAAAAGGACGGGACCCTCCCAAGGCTAAAGATAAGGAAGGGAAGATCACTGATTTGATAAAGCCCGAGGAAGACTGGGATGATGAAGATGACAAGCTTGCTCAAGTTAACTCCAAAGCATTAAATGCCTTGTTTAATGGTGTTGACAAGAAGATATTCAGGTTGATCAAGAGTTGTACTATTGCCAAGGATGCTTGGGAGATTTTGAAGACTACGCATGAAGGAACTTCTAGGGTGAAATCTTCAAGACTTCAACTTCTCACTACCAAGTTTGAGAACATGAGGATGAAAGTATTCAAGACTTTCATATGAAGATCATTGATATAGCCAATACCTCAAGTGATATTGGAGACAAAAATTCCAAAAGCTAAGCTGGTCCATAAAATTCTAAGATCTCTTCCCAAGAAATTTGACATGAAGGTGACTGCTATTGAAGAAGCCCATGATATAAACACCTTAAAGGTAGATGAACTCATGGGTTCCCTACAAACGTTTGAAATGGATATCAGTAAGAAGTCTGAGAAGAAGAAGAGTTTAACCTTGGTGTCTAATAAAGATGAATATAAGACAAATTCCAAGGAAGAATTGTCTAAGGCCGTTGTGCTTCTTGGAAAACAGTACAATCAATTACTGAAGAGGATGGAAGGAGAGTCACGAGAAAATTTCAAGACTCAGTCATCCGACAATAACAAAAGGTGTCATACCCCATATTTTGACCCCTTAGATCTTCATCATCATGTTAGGATCATATTCATTTGATTATCTAACCTTAACCTATTTCTAGTTTGTCTTTGTTAAGATACAGGTGAATTAGGGTTCCGTAGAGCCGAAATCGAGGTTTCGAGGGTTAATCAGTCAACGTTTTAGATTGATTATCCATGAAATAAGTCTCCACATCATCAAGCATACTCCATTGGGTCAAGTATGACTCCAACTTGAGATTGTCACCCAGGAATCAAGAACAGTGCATTTCAGGATACCCGATTAGGGTTTTCGAGCAGGAAGAGTCAACTGTGGTTGACTTTTGTTTTAAAAGGTGTTACAATGGTGGGACCATGGTCCATAAAGTTCATATGGCTTGGTAAAGTCTACTCAAGAGGTTTCAAGGCCTCAAAATACCCGGAGCATCAACAGTCGACTCGGTAGTCACCGATCGATCGTTCGGTTGACCGAAAAGTCAACTCTTCACTCATAAGGAATTTGACCACAAGATATGTATAAAAAATGTTCCTAATGACATATTGCACCTGACCATAAAATTTCACGACCATTGGATCAAGGATTGAGGAGTAATCGTAAAAGTCGGGAATTAGGGTTTTGAAAGGGGTAAGACCATAACTCCTTAACCACACATCCAATTGAGTTGGTTCAAAGCTCATTGGAAAGCTATTGACAAGTCCTACAAAAGTCCCAAAGTGGTCCATGATCAGAAAATGCATAGATTTGGAGTTATGACCAAATTCATTACAAGACGGAAAAGTAACTTAGAAAAATTCTAAGTTATTTCACTTTTAGGTTTGTTTTTCAGCAACTTTGAGAGGTTTTTTGGCCAAGTTCCTTTGGGAATATGAAACTCATGAAAACATGAAAGTTGTAGAGCTACATGAGGGCTTTCCAAAATGTACTAGAACTCCTCCATAGCCCTTATGAATATAGGGTTATGAATTTAGCAAGATGAGGTTTTAACACTTGAGTCCCACATTTTCAATTTTCCACAAACTCATCCTTTGACCACTTGAGTTATTCTCATACCTTGGATCTTATTTCTATATGATATTTAGAGGATTTGAAGAGAAGAAATGCAACAAATAAGGAGGTTTAGCAAGACTTGCAACTTGGAGGCAAGTGGGAGTATTTTAATCATATAATGGAAGAAAGAAAAACTTTATGGCACACTTGCAGCAAATAGCCCCCTATTGCCTAGCCACTCCAATCACCATTATGTCATTCATACCACTTGAGCAATGCATCAGCTGAGCCAAAGGTTTGAATTTACAGCTGCATCAAACCCTCAAGCAAAGTTACCTTTTCAAAATCCCTCCAAAGGTGCCAAGTTACAAATCTGTCCTCACCCTTCATTTCCTATAAATAGAGGCTCCCTCTATGTCATTTCTACACCAGAGCACTCTTAGAACCAAGAGAAAACCACAGCTCTCATTCCTTTCTTGTTTGCTTCATTTTCAAATTTCCAAGTTTTCTTCAAAAATCTGCCTTGGGCAGTTGGCTTCCCAAATCCATTTCTACACATTCCAAACCACTACAAATCCTCCACATAATCCACAAATGATGTTTGGGAGGTTTTCAAGCCTTTAAACCAGAAAAAACCTTCATTTTCACAAAAGTCAACTTTCAACCAAGGAAAGTTTGACCTTATACTCAAAATCTACCAAACCTCTGTCCAGACCTGTTTTCATCATCCTAACCCTCCATACACCTTTGATATATGATGTATCAACTGTCTATAATATAAAACAACCTCATCCTCATTTATTTTGAGATATGTCACAAGTTCTTCACATTTCCTTCAAGTGCAAGAAAACTGTTTTCATCCAAGTATTGGTTGGACAACAGTTGGAGTGTTTTCAAGGTATTCTTTACTGCAATAAGCTTTCTTGGAGGTCTACAAGAGGTTAGTGGTCAATGTCCCTTCTATTTCTATCATGAGCACGATTGGCATGATTGGTGTTTAAATGCAAAGTGTAGTCCATATGTAAATCTGCCAGATTATGTGTGCCATTCTGTTTTGAACTTGACTGACATGTTTTAATTTCTCTGTGTATCAACTGTTTTGAAAGGAGAGTGTTTGTTTGTTGTAGCATTGTCATGTTTGTCTTAGTTTGCATTTAAGTTGTAACTTTGATTAAAACATTGAACATTGAAATGATCCATGAAACCTGTTACTTTTGAATCATGGCATTATCCATTGCATCACCACTGTCACTTAGGCACTAGGATAAGGTTTTGGTTGTAACCATGTTCTGTTCACATTTTGTTTACCTTACCAATTGTGATAACTTAAATGATTTGTACCAGACATATCTTTTTCATGCTTGCTACCAGCTGCCTGAATTCTTGACAATACCATGCTGCTTCATGTTTTGATCCCTTTTTTCAATTTTGCCTTGTTTATGCTACCATGATGCCTTGATTACTTTTTCAAATTTGTCAAAAATAATGCCGCTTTGTGTACTTTCAATCTCTGTCAAATTTGCATTTGTGAGCTGTTGATGACATGCTTTGTTTGTGCTAGCTGTCATACTATTTCCTTGTTGCTAGCATGTGGTTCTTGTAGAAAACTGTCTAGGTTCTATTCCTATGGGTGTAAAAATTCCATTTTCAAAGCTTGATAAGATTTTGGTTTGCTTGGCATGTTTTTACTTTGAAGACTAAGTGTTGTTATTGTTATGTTTGAGTTTTACATGATTGGATCAACTTGTCTATATTGCTAGTCCATGAGCACCAAATTGTTGAACTGTCAAGATGAGACCATGTGTTTAAGCTGATACAATTTCTTTGATGTTTTGCTTTTATAAATGCTTTGCAAGGTTGCATATGTGTGGCTGGCTTGAATTTGATCTTGACTGTCATAATACTTGCTGTCAGTTTCTGCTTCATATTCCAATTCATGTGTAACCAGTTATGTTAAGTTCTTGCATCATGTTTAATCCTTGATTGTGTATGAATCACCTTGTATATGATGTTTATGGAGGCTGTATCATGAATTTCCACTCTTCTTGCCAAAACAGCATGTTAAGCATTCTTGTACAAAGCCCTGACAATCCATATGTCAATTTCTGTTTAGAGTCATCTTTGCATAAATTTTGCATCCAAATTCCATGAGCATTGTATTTATGACTTGTGCATACCATTCCTTAGCATTAACCTTTGTCGTCATGAGATGAAGCTAGCATTTTGCATACCAAGTATTTTTGCAACTTACATGCTAATTTTGGTTTGGAACTGATTCTGTTTGATATAGGCATCTAGGATCATTGGATAACATGTTTAGAAGATGTGCACACTTTCATTTAGTCGTGATCGATTTTATTTTGAGCTATGGCCATCATAATGCACTTTTAAGGAAATTTGTGCTCTTGCATATCATTTTTTGATTGGACCTATTTTGGTATGATTTTGCATCAAGAATCATTGGTTTATGTATTTATAATTTGTGCATACCTTTACATATCATTAAACTTTGCTGTCATGAGTTGTAGCCACCATTGTGCATTGCATAAGCTTCAAACTTGCATTTGCAGTCGAATTTTGAAATGTGTGCATAATCTTGAAAAACTGAGGTTACCACTGAAATCCTTATGAAATTTCACTTGAGATAGGTTAAAACTTTGTTCAATTTGGTTGAGTATTGATCAAGCTATGGTGTTGTCGTTTTTTCATGTTTTTGCTTGCCTTCATGTTTTTGCCTTGCCCAGATTTCTTGAGCTTTGTTAAGTATTTAAATTTTAGGGGTGGAAAAATACACGGATGTATCGCCACCCCAGTGGTTAAACCTTCAGTCTCTCATGCGCCTTTCACCTCTAGATCCTGGGTTCGATCCACGGTGGAGATCAACCTTTTTTGTTATTTTTCATATTTGCCTTGTTTTCTTTATTTTGTGCATCTTTCTCCTCACCTCAACAAATGTGCGTCTTGGCCCAATTGGCATAGTTTTGAGTTGGTATTAAAAGGGTGGTGGGTTCAACACCCACCAGGTGCCTCCCCCTCTTTTTTTATCATTAAATTCTCTTGTTTTCTTATTTAATTGTTTAAATTTATAAAAATCATAACTTCTTCATTTTTTATTATTTTTGATCGCTTCTTTTTGCAACTATCTCTTATTTGTGTGTATTTTCATGTGGTGCATTAATATACTAGAATTTTCATTTGTGAAAACAACTTTACATTGAAAAACGTTAATGTTTCTTTTTAGGGTTCGTTTACCCTCCTAATCATTTCAGCTTTTGATTCATTTTTCTCCAGTTGATTATTGTGATGTGGGTTCTATGTTTGTCAACTTTTGTGTGTGTAATTACAATTACTTGTTGCTTGTAAGCATGATGTTTGATTCATTTGATTTCCATGTAATATCCCCATTTAAGTTGACTTATTTGCATTGGTCGTTACCCTCATCTTTGTTAAGATATGCTTAAGTCTTTATCTTTCATTGAGTCTTGTAAGAACTCATCTTTGCTTGCCTATTGTCATACGCTTGCATGCTTTGGTTGTAACCATTCCTCCTATTTGAAATCTTTGCTTGTTGTAACATGCTTGTATATGCTTGGTTGTAACCATGTTTCTTGTATTCATCCTGTTTATTGTTTATGCTTTGTTAAGTTTATTCTTCCCCAAGTGATGGAACTCTTTAGTTCTCATCCAAGTTGGCTCCCCTTCTATCCTTCAAAGGAAAGTTTCTCTGTTGACCCTTGGGTCATAGATAACTCATCTCCCTCCCTTGACTTTGTTAAGTCATTCATACACTTGTTTAAGTTAGAACCTGTCCTTTAGACTTTGCTTAAGTCTAAGAAGCCTACCCCTTGTTAGGAGTGCTCTTTCAATTAGAACTTAGGATAGAGTTTGTTAACTCTATGTAAGAATCATGGAGATGATTACTTACTCCCCTTTCTTGAGTGTTCAACTTAGATCTAGAGAGTTTTCTTAAACTCTACAAGCATCGTCATGTTTGTCCCCCTTTGAAACTTGATCATAATCAAGTGTTCTTCAAACCTAGTGAGGTGAACTACAATTGCTTTGATTCTATCCTAGTTAGGATACGTAGGCAGAAGATGCGATATCTTTGCAAGTAAACTTAGCGTATATATCTTTAGGTTTCAACCTACACCAATCCCAATCCATAGCAAACACTTAGCAAGTATTAGCATACAAACCATCAAAAGGTTCCTGTAGAGTACTACAGATGTTTAGGATGTGAAATACCTACCCTAGGCATAACCAACCCCCGATCCCTGAATCTCTTAGTGTTGTTGTTACATCGCGCAAAAGGTTCTTTCTTTCTTTAGACCTTTCCTTTGGATAAATTAAAGTCCGATTGTGAATTTAATGAATTAAAGATTCAAGTTAATCAAATAGCTTGATATCCGATTCTCACCGCAACAGAAATGGCGACTTCACTAGGGAATCCAACTTGAGGGTTTAGCCTATTTTGTTTGATTGTATGCTATATTTGTGAATATTTGCTTAACATGTATATATCTGTTTGATTGTTGGATATTGGGACCTTTGAGTGGTGAGACGGTCCTATACCCGGATTTGAGTGCAATTATGATAGGATGGTGGTATATTCAAGGAGGCTTATAGGGAGTTGATTCCCGACCAAGCTAACTTGAGAAACCACCGCTCAGTGTAGGCCCTCTTGAGAGTTTAGTATTGTTGAACAAGTATTCGTGAAAACAATGCTACTTTCGACGAAGGAGCCCGTGACACTGTGGACTTTTAGATTACATTCTACCCCACTTTGGCCTTACTAGGACGTAGTGCGATGGCTATAAGAAAGTATTTTCGAAATAGTTGATACGCGATACTACACTTGGATGAGACTCTCTTGAGAATATTATCGATTACCAAGTAATTTGGGAAGTTGATAATATCCAAAAGATGGGTTGATGACTCCGAGAACCGTTTAGAACCCTGCTTTACAGGTTTGAAAATCCATATTACACACCTTTTGGGGATGGGTAGACCTTGGATCCACGCTCGTCCTTTAAACCTAGGCTTGGGTTTTTGTGCATATGTGCGATCTTTGCATTTACCTGTGTTTGTGAATTCTTGCATTCATGAGCATCATATCATAAAGTTTCATGGAACTCATACTTTTTGTTTGTAAACATCAGAGGTCACTATGGATGGTGGAAGAAAGAAAACTTTGAAGTACACTTACAAAGGTTTTAAACTGGATGACCTAAGGAGGTTGGGCACCTTGGTGACAGATCCAGAGGGATTCCAGAGTAGGTATGGGAAGTTGTTGTTACTATTGAAGATAAAAATGGATAGTGGAATTCTTTCTACGCTTCTCCAGTACTATGATCCGCTCTACAATTGTTTCACTTTTCCCGATTATCAGCTAGTGCCCACGCTAGAAGAATACTCTCACTTGGTAGGGTTGCCCATTCTTGAAGATTCTCCTTTTCCGATCATGGAGAAGGACCCTAAGGAGCAAGATATTGCCAAAGCCACACGTTTGGGATTGGTTGATATTCAAAAGAACATGACTACCAAAGGAGGAGTTTTAGGGTTGAGTGCATAATTTTTGGTTGACAAAGCTCAGTACTATGCAAATCATTTGAGCATGGATGCATTCGAGGCTATCCTTGCCTTGCTCATTTATGGTATCTTTCTGTTCCCCAGCTTTGAGAACTTTGTAGACCTCAATGCCATTAAGATCTTCTTGAAGAAAAACCATGTACCTACTTTGTTAGCAGATGCGTATCATTCTGTTCACCTTAGAAATTTCCACAAGGGAGGGATGATCACTTGTTGTGCTCCTAAACTGTACAAGTGGTTTATTTCACACTTGCCTAAAGCTAACGCTTTTTGGGATCCGAAGAAAGGGTGGTGGTCACAGAAGATTATGACTCTCACGCACTCTGATATTGATTGGTACAATCGTGAATATGATGGGATAATGATCATTGACAGCTGTGGAGATTTTGGTAATGTACCTCTTCTTGGTGCTAATGGAGGAATCAGTTACAACCCAGTCCTTTCTCGTTGACAATTGGGATATCCCTTGAAGGACAAGCCCAACAGCGTTCATGTGGAAAATATTTTCTTTAAAGTAGAGAGTAATAGTCAGGAGCAGAAAGAGAAGATTCTAAAAGCCTGGGGGCATTTGCACAAAAAGGGAAAGAAAGACCTGGGAAAACCCACTTGTGTCTCTTTGGAACCTTATCTCCAATGGGTTCGAAAGAGAGCCATTGAGTTAAAGATGCCCTATTCTCGACAAGAACCCATAGCTTTAAAGGAGGAGCGCACCTTAATCTTTATTTCTGAGGAGGAGAAGCTAAGGATTGCCTTGAGCAAGGCACGACAAACCGAAGACGCTTGGAAACACAAGTATCAAGTGGTTGTTGAAGAAAATGCAGAGCTCCAGAAGCAATTATAGTTGAAGAATGAAGAAGTACTCTCCTGCAAGAAGAGAAAGGCGCAAGAAGATTTATTTTCTTCTAGCCCTCAGTCGACTCCGTGGAAGTTGATCATGGATAAGCTCATTCTTGAAAAGGCCCAGATGGAAAAGGAGATTGAGAAGCTCAACTTGAGGCTGTTAGGAGAACCTTCTTAGGACCTTTGTTAGCTTTTATTTAGCTTTCTGTTTAAGACTTTTGTAAGATGTACTAAAATTTTGTAATTCAATGAAATTAAGTCTACGACGTTTTTGATGTTTACAGAATCTGAGTTCCATGATACTTTGCGCATTTGCATTCACATTTATTAATCATTCAAGGAACTAAAGGTTGTTTTGTAGATATTATAGGATGGATTCTGGAAAGACCGCAGAGATTGTGTTTCGAAGCCCAAATTTTGGGACCCTGAGGAAATTCGGAAGTTTAGTAGAATACCCTGAGGTATTCAGAGAGAAGCATGTGAATATGTTGTCTTTACTAGAAATTCAAGTGGATGAAGAGATGTTGGCAGCACTCGTGCAGTTTTACGATTCGACCTATCATTGTTTCACGTTTCCAGATTACCAATTGCTGCCAACTTTGGAAGAATATTCTACCCTGATGGGATTAGGCGTCACTCCCAAACAACTTTCTGGAAGAGAAGGGACTCCTAGCGAAAGAGTAATTGCAGATGCCGCACATTTAGAGGTGAATGAAGTACGATCTCATATGACTGCTAAGGGAGGGCTATACGGATTTCCAGCTATGTTCCTGTATGAAAAAGCTTAAAGTTATGCCGAGTCGAAGAATTCTGAAGCATTTGTGGCCATTCTGGCTTTGCTAATTTACGGACTTTTCCTGTTTCCGACTGCTGATGATTTTGTGGACGCGAATGCAATCAACCTCTTCTTAATCAAAAATCCCGTACCCACTTTGTTGGCTGATGTGTATTTTTCCATCCATCGCAGAAGCTGTCATGGAGTCGGACAGATTGTATATTGCACCGTTCTTCTATACAAGTGGTTTATTTCGCACTTACCAAGGCTTCTAGCACTCTGGGATAGGCAGAATGGACTCTCATGGGTAGAGAGGTTGTTGTTACTCAAACATTCAGATATTAAGTGGTATGACCCTATGTATGGAGGGATTGCCATGATTCAGAGTTGTGGGGATTTCCCGAATGTACCGCTTATCAGCACCGATGGTTGCATTAGCTATAATCCCATTTTAGCTCGTTGCCAGTTGGGACACCCAATGAAGAGTGAACCGGACCTAGCTCTTTTGAGAAGTTTCTACATTGAAGAAGGGAAGGATCCAACCTACAAAGCTCGGACTGTGTATGCTTGGCGTCACATCCACACAAGGGGAATAAATTCTTTGGATTACCCTGACACCGTTGTTTCAGAATCTTACTTATCATGGGTGAAAGAAGCAGCATTGAAGATGTTCTATACCCGTTTTGAGCCTAACTCAACAAAACTTACCCTTGTGGAAGAATTGAAAGTTGCCCTGGCAAAAGCTGAAAAAGAAGGAAAAGCTTGGAGAGATAAGTATTTCAAGGTTATGCAAGAGAAGGAAGAGCTTCAAGAGTTAGTCCATCAAGGAGGAAAGAAGAGTCAACCAGAAGACGAAGGACCTTCCGTCCAGAAGATCTAGGATCTTTTTGTTTTATGTGTTTTATCATGTATCTGTATTGGAGATTTGTGTTTCAGTTTCGAATTGTTATGGTAAAACTATCAATTATTAATCTATGAAGAATTTGAATTTGCTTTATTTCCCCATTGTTATAATTTTTGCAAATATTTCTTTGGATTCCTTGAATGATTAATTTTGCATTTTGCATCTGCACCCATAGCATTTCATGTGCATTTCCTGTGTTGTGTCTCATCTCGCTGTCTTATCTCCAGAATCATACTGAATCCTCGCCATCAATACAACACACGAGCCCAAGCTCGTCAAAGAATGGAAGAACACAATTTGGCTCTGGATAGGGTTGACAATGAACTTGAATATTTACAAGGAAGCGTAGGACGAATCATGGAAGTCTTACAAGTCATCAATGCAAAAATGGACACTCAGGCGACTGTAGTTTCTGAGATCACTAACGTAGTTGTGGAGCCGATCCCAACGGCAGTCACTGCTGCAAGTATTCCATCATATGGGTTAATACCAGGTTTTGTACCCCCGCCACCAGTCAGTCAACAATCAATTCCTCTAGGGGCAGAGATTCCTCGAGCTGTTCCGACTTATACTCCAGCCTCTGTACAAACTCAAGTGCGCCCTGTTTTTCACAACCATCCACAAGTG
This sequence comes from Lathyrus sativus, assembly GCA_963859935.3. Classification (NCBI taxonomy): domain Eukaryota; kingdom Viridiplantae; phylum Streptophyta; class Magnoliopsida; order Fabales; family Fabaceae; genus Lathyrus; species Lathyrus sativus. Next base: position 55,210,840 of record OZ012737.1, on the reverse strand, counting down.
TTTGAAGTTCCTGATGGGTCTGAAGAAGGAAGTGGACGACATGAGAAATTGAAGGAGAGTGTAGAAACTATAGGGATGAAGGTTAGAGCAATGGAAGGGAATGATATCTTTGGTACTGATGCCAGAGATATGTGTTTAGTGTCTGGATTGCTAATTCCGCCAAAATTCAAAATCCCCAACTTGATCACTACACCGGTGCTACTTGTCCTCAGACGTATTTGATCATGTATTACCGAAGAATGGTTGCACATGTAGAAGATGATAAGCTGATGATCCATTGCTTCCAGGATAGCTTGAAAGGAGCCCCTGCTAAGTGGTATTTGAGCCTAGATCAATCTCGCATTCACAGTTTCCAAGACTTGGCCGATGCTTTCATAAAGCATTACAAATACAATATGGATTTGGCACCTGACAGAAGACAGTTGTTGAGTATGACACAAAAGAGTTCTGAATCATTCAAAGAGTATGCACAACGATGGAGGGAGACTGCCTCTCAAGTGGAACCTCCTTTAAATGAGAAAGAGTTGACAGATTGGTTTGTGGATACAGTAAGACCAGAATTTTATGAGAAGATGATTAGCAGTGTAACATCGAGTTTCTCCGATATAGTGGTTGTGGGGGTGAGAGTGGAATTGGGATTGAAGAATGGAGAGATGACTAGTAGTTCCAGTGGATCCAACAACAACAATGTTAAGAAGTTCAGTGGTAATTTTCATAAAAAGAAAGAGGGAGAAACAAACGCCATAACAGTGGGGAAAAGGAATCAGACTTGGAAGCAGCCCTACCAATGATATCAACGTCCTCCACAAGGTTATGTTCAACAGCCTCCACAAGGCTATGTTTAACAACCTCAGCAGAATTTGACACAACAACCGATGTATCCAGTACAGTATGCCCAACAACCATATGTGGCAACTATAACGCCTACTTTCAATCACCCTGTTCTGAATTATCAGACAGTGCAACCAGTACCCATGTATCAACCAGTTCAACAACAAGGGTATCAACGAGCCCCCAACGCTCCACCCTATCAGCAATATCAGCAGCCTAGGGCTCAGGCACCCAGGAAAAATTACCTAAATCGAAGACCAGCAACGAGGCCTCCATTTCCTTAGATACCAATGACTTATACAGAGTTGTACCCGGCTTTGGTGCAACAAGGGCTGATAACAACACGACCATTGAATACACCTTCAGACACTTCATCACCTCACTACAATCCAAATGCTCATTGTGCCTTTCATGAAGGTGCTGCCGGCCATGACTTAGAGGGGTGTCTTGCCTTGAAACATATTGTTAGGGAGCTCATAGAAAATAAGATTTTGTCTTTTGATGATGTACCGCCTAATGTTAAAAGTAACCCATTGCCAAATCATGGAGGAGTTAATGCTATAGAAGAGGCTTTAGATGAAAGGTTATTTTGTGATGTGTCAGAAATCAAGACTCTATTGAGGTCACTTCATGAGAAACTGTTAAAAGCAGGGCTGATTAAAGGTACCCATAATGGCTGTGAAGAGTGTTTTGTTAATCCTAAAGGGTGTGGTGTGGTACAAAAAGATGTGCAAAGTTTGATCGACGGTGGATTATTGCAAGTAGGTATCAAGGTAAAGAAGGAGGAAGTTTCGGTGGTTGAGCCTGTTTTCAATCTACCAAAGAAAAGTGAGAAAGTCCCTGTGTTCAATATGATCAGCAAAAATGTGAAGCCTGTTTTTGACAAAACTGTTGTTGATCAGCCTCGACCAGTTGTTATTCAGAAGCCAAGATTGTTTCCTTTTGAGAATACAAAGGCAGTTTCGTGGAAGTATGATATGATTGTGTTAGACCAAAGATCTGGGAAGATTATTCAGAATGAGGAGGTGAAGGATGACCAGGTTGATGTGACAAATATTGCAAGAACGGGCAAGATGACCCGTAGTGGTCGAATATATCAACCCAAGATAACAGTGGTTACTTCAAAAGAGGTTACCCCTATCGTGATAGCCAAAGACAAAGAAATGCCCATCACTGAAGGAGATGCTGAAGAGTTCTTAAGGATTATCCGAAAAAGCGATTACAAGGTTGTGGATCAGCTTCATCAAACACCCTCAAAAATATCAATCTTGTCTCTCCTGATAAATTCCCCGGCCCATAGAGAGGCTCTACAAAAGGTGTTAATGCAAGCACATGTGACAAAGGATATAACCCCTGGCCAATTTGATTCGGTGATAGCCAATATTACAGCCTACAATACTCTGAGTTTCAGTGATGAAGAGCTTCCAAGGGGAGGACGTAATCATAATCGTGCTTTGCACGTATCTATCAGATGTCAAGAGGACACGTTGGCACGAGTTTTGGTTGACACTGGATCTTCGTTGAATGTGTTTCCTAAAAGATCGCTCGCAAAGTTGGCATATGAAGGGGCAGAGATGAAGCCGACATCGTTAATTGTGAAAGCTTTTGATGGTTCGAGAAGATCGGTTGTTGGGGAAGTGGAGTTGCCAATTATGATAGGCCCTCACGTGCTCGATATCACATTTCAGGTAATGGACATTAACCTAGCTTACAGTTGTTTGTTGGGACGACCTTGGATTCACACAGTAGGGGCAGTGACTTCCACTTTGCATCAAAGGATGAAATTTGTTGTAAACGAAAAACTGGTAATTGTGCATGGCGAAGAGGACTTGATGGTGAGTAATTTATCGTCATTCAGGTATATTGAGGCAGATGAGGATGCGTTGGAAACTTCTTTCCAAGCGCTTGAAATAGCTAACGCAGTAATGATAGAAAACAAAGTGGCAAAGAGTGGTCCATCTTTTGCATCCACCCAGAGCATTAAGTCTACATTGGAAGAGAGTACTCCTGCAGGTTGGGGAGAGGTTATTGAAGTGAAAGCAAGACTGGGTCGCCAAGGGTTGGGTTACAAACCAACTCATGTCGAAGCATCAACACACGCCGAAGGACGTCCGAAGACTATCCAAGAGGTGTTCATCAGTGGAGGATTCCAAGTCAATGTCGTGGGAGAAGATTTTGAAGACGAAGACATTGAACATTTGGTATATCATTGTGAAGCTGCTTTAGGCAATTGGGAGGCTGTTGAAATTCCCGTGATCTTTCCTGTGTCGAAGTAATTTTTTTGTTTTCTTTACTTGTTGTTTTTTAATTTTTAAACCTCCATAGCCATGCCCAAGGCTATAAGATGTATTTTGTAAGGGCCCCGTGCTTTCAAGGATATTATGATTAATGAACTATTTTGTAAAATCCTTCGTTGTTGTTTCTTTAATTTTTTTCGCTTCCATGTTTAAAAAGAAGATGGCAATTTTCTAAAAAAAACCAACAAAACATTTTTTCCTTGTTGCTACATTTGTCCTTGTGTGTGTTTTAATAAATTAAGCCATTCCAACATGCAGTGATACCCCAAAACCTGTTGAATCCATTGACTTTGCTTTCCCTCCTGACTTTGACTCACCAATATACCACGCTGAAGATGAGGACGAAGATTTTGAGATCCCTGATGAACTGGTAAAAATGGCATGCTACGAGTACCCAGAGCTTCAACCTCACAAGGAGCAGATAGATGTTATTAATCTTGGCACCGAAGAAGACAAGAAAGAGGTCAAGATTGGGGCAACTCTTGGGGTAGAAGTCAAGCAGCAATTGGTAAAGCTTTTAAAAGAGTATGTGGACGTATTTGCTTGGTCATATCAGGATATGCCAAGTTTAGACACGGACATAGTGGTCCACAAGCTACCGCTCCGACCAGAATGTACACCAGTCAAACAAAAGCTCCGAAGAACTAGACCTGATATGGCTCTTAAGATTTGAGACGAAGTGAAGAAGCAGATTGATGCAGGTTTCTTGGCAGTATCCAAGTACCCCGAATGGGTGGCTAATATTCTACCTGTACCGAAGAAAGATGGGAAGGTCAGAATGTATGTGGATTATAGGGATCTGAACAAGGCCAGTCCAAAAGACGATTTCCCTTTGCCGCATATTGATACATTGGTGGATAATACGGCTCGCTTTGCAGTTTTCTCGTTTATGGACGGTTTCTCCGGATACAACCAAATCAAGATGGATCTAGATGACATGGAAAAGACTACTTTCATTACTCCTTGGGGAACTTGCTGTTATAAAGTCATGTCTTTCGGTTTGAGGAATGCTGGTGCCACTTATCGAAGAGCCATGGTGACATTATTTCATGACATGATGCATAAGGAGATAGAAGTGTATGTTGATGACATGATCGCCAAATCTCAGAGTGAGGAAGACCATTTGAATCATCTGTTAAAGTTGTTCAAAAGACTCAGGAAGTATCAGTTGAGACTAAACCCAGCCAAGTGCACTTTTGGAGTGAGATCTGGGAAATTGCTCGGTTTCATTGTTAGCCACCGAGGGATTGAGGTAGATCCAGATAAAGTTCGAGCCATTCAAGATATGCCGGATCTGCAGACTGAGAAACAAGTCAGAGGTTTCCTTGGAAGATTGAACTATATATCCAGATTTATTTCTAATATGACTCTTACTTGCGAGCCCATTTTCAAATTGTTACGCAAGGATCAGACAGTTGTTTGGAATTCAGATTGCCAACAAGCTTTCGATAAGATTAAGGGCTATCTTCAAGAACCTCCGATCTTAATCCCTCCTGTTCCGAAAAGACCTCTTTTCATGTATTTAACGGTACTCGAGAATTCAATGGGTTGCGTGTTGGGTCAGCAGGATGAGTCCGGACGAAAGGAACATGCCATCTATTATTTGAGCAAGAAATTCACTGACTGTGAAAGCCAATATTTACTTTTAGAGAGAACTTGTTGTGCTTTGGCATGGGCTGCCAGACGTTTGAGGCAGTACATGATTTGTCATACTACTTTGTTGATTTCAAAAATGGACCCGATAAAGTATATTTTTGAGAAGCCCGCTCAGACAGGAAGGCTCGCCTGTTGGCATATGTTGTTATCAGAATATGACATCCAGTATGTGGCTCAGAAGTCAATCAAAGGCAGTGTCTTATCAGATTATCTTGCAGATCAGCCAGTTGAAGATTACGAGTCTCTCAAGTTTGATTTTCTGGACGAAGACATTATGTTGGTAAACGATTATGAAGAGCCAGGTCCTGATGAAGGTCCCGAGCCGGGTCTTTGGTGGAAAATGATGTTTGATGGTTCCTCAAATTACAGTGGACATGGCGTAGGCACCATTCTGATGAATCCAGAAGGTGGTTATACCCCATTTACAACAAGGTTAGACTTCGAATGTACAAACAATATTGCCGAATATGAAGCATGCATTCTTGGCCTCGAAGCAGCTGTTGACCTAAGAATCAAACTTCTCGAAGTAAGTGGAGATTCCGCTTTGGTTATTTATCAAGTTACAGGGGAATGGGAGACCAGACATGAGAATCTGATCCCTTACCGAGCCTACATCGTTGAAATGATTGAATACGTTGATGAGATCACTTTCAAGCATGTTCCGAGGTCTGAAAATCATATTGTCAATGCTCTAGCCATGTTAGGCTCAACGTGGAAAGTCAGGTATCTCAATGATGCTACTCTCATTCGAATTGAACGCAAGACTAAGCCTGCCTACTGTCAGATGGTTGAAAAAGAAATTGATAACAAGCCATGGTTCCACGACATAAAGAATTATCTGTTAAAACAAGAATATCCAGTTGATGCTACATCACTTGACAAGAAAACCTTGATAAGATTGGCATATAAGTTCTTTCTCAGTAATGATGTACTCTATAAAAGGAATCATGACATGGTCCTGCTTAGATGTGTGGACAGACGAGAAGCAGATTTGTTAATGCAAGATATTCATGAAGGAACATTTGGCACTCACACCAATGGATATGCCATGTCCAAAAAAGATTTTGAGGGCTGGATATTATTGGTTGACCTTGGAAACTGACTGTATCCAATATGCCAGGAAATGTCACAAATGCCAAATTTATGCGGATAAGATACATGTGCCTCCAACGTTGTTAAATGTGTTGACATCACCTTGGCCGTTCTCTATGTGGGACATTGAAATGATTGGGGCAATCGAACCGAAGGCTTCTAACGAACACCGATTCATTCTGGTCGCTATTGATTACTTCACAAAGTGGGTTAAAGTCGCATCCTACGCCAATGTTACTCGGCAAGTGGTGGCCCGTTTTATCAAAAAGGAGATTATCTGTCGATACGGAATCCCAAGCCGAATCATAACAAATAATGGTACTAATCTGAATAACAAAACCATGAAAGAGCTGTGTGGTGACTTCAAGATTGAACATCACAATTCTTCTCCTTATCGTCCCAAAATGAATGGAGTTGTCGAAGCTGCGCATAAGAACATCAAGAATATTTTGCAAAAGATGGTGAAAACATATAAGGATTGGCATGAGATGTTGCCATTTGCCTTGCATGGGTATAGAACGTCCGTTCGCACTTCAATAGGGGCAACCCCTTTTTCCTTAGTGTATGGGATGGATGCAGTACTTCCTATTGAGGTTGAGATACCTTCCTTAAGAGTCATAATGGAAACCGAGCTTGAAGAAGCAAAATGGGTGAGGGAAAGATTTGATCAGTTGAACCTTATTGATGAAAAGCGCATGACTACGGTATGTCACGGTCATTTATATCAGAAAAGGATCAAGAGAGCTTTTGACAAGAAGGTTCGTATCCGAGAATTCCGAGAGAGGGAGCTTGTACTCAAAAAGATTTTGCCAGTTCACAAAGATGCACGAGGAAAATGGATGCCCAATTATGATGGTCCGTTTGTTGTAAAAACAGTCTTCTCAGGGGGCTCGTTAATCCTCACAACAATGGATGGGGAACAGCTTACACATCCGGTGAATTCTGATGCAGTACGAAAATATCACGCCTAAAGAACCTGATAAGTCGAAAACCCGCAAGGGCGGCTTATGCAATAATGGGTATCTCGCTGGATCATAACCTATGAAGGAGGTCCAGGAAAAAGTTAGGGATGAGATAAAAAAAGAAAATGAGCTCGCTAAGTTGAAAACCTGAAAGGGCGGCTTAGGCAAAAAAGAGCGTCCCGGTGGATTGAAAACCTGAAAGGGCAATCCAGGCAAAAGTTAGGGACAAAGGCGTTTCACTGCATCAGATGGGTTGTCACCTCTGCAGAAGATTTTACAAGAAGTCCATTTCAACTGTTCTTGTCAAAAGCAAGGTTTTGGAAAGTTCTTAGTCATTAGGGTTAGATTGTCAGTGGATTCAATGTAACCTTTTTCATGTTGCCATTTTCAATTGTAAAAGTTCCATGGAGTTCTGTCATTGACAAACTTCCATTCTTAAATGAAATAAATTTTTGGACCATTCTTTTGCAATTCACCATTCTCTTTGTTTTCTTTGTTATGCAAAACATCGTTTATTAATCAATGATAATTTTGAAAGCACCAGGTTCGAATTTAAAAATAACTTTTGAAGATTAACAAAACATAAAATACTTTGGCTCACGGAAAGATTCGGTGGAAATCATACCCCTCGAAAGTCTTAACGTGGCAGAAGCTTTGATGTGCAATCTCAATACATCTCCCATAGAAACGTCAGTTGAATTGATTTGTTAGGTTGCTCATTCGGTCGTGTGTAGTTACCAAGATTGAAGACCATCTCCCCAGGTTTCTTTATGAGATACGTTCTTATGATAGTGGACTCATCCTCAGTGGAAGCATTTAGAGCCTCTATTTAAAGTTACGTTATCAATTCTGAAAGCTTCCCTAAGCTTTATTTCCCAAGCGAAGTGGGTTTATTTCCCAAAGAATCTACAGACACCTTTGTTTTGTGAATTCAGTGTGATTCATTGCGTCCCTAGTGAGATAGATGTGCTTATCTATCTTTCCTCTTGAGTCTCTAGATTCTTCTATCTCTCGTCAGAGTCGGCTCTTGCATATCATTAACCATTGGCATCATGGCATATCATGTGCATCTTGTCTTACCTCTATTGGCTTTGGATGTTAGTTCTTGTCTTGATTGTTTCCTGGTTGTTATCAGTGGTCTTGTTTGTTATTCTTTGGGCACCCTCTGTCCTTTTAGGGTGTTGGTCGTCACCAATTTTTTCTACTTCAGTCGTTACTGATTTTTATTTATGGTTATAGGTCGTCACCTGTATCCCATTTGTTTCTAGTCGTTACTAGTACCTTTGGGCCCTCCCTTTTACTACTGATGTCGTTTTCCTGGTCGTCACCAGTTCCTCTCCTTGAAGTCTAGTTGTTACTAGCTATCCCTATTGTTTAAAGTCTGATGGTAATTGGCAATTCTTTTGAAAGTCCAGTGGTAACTGGCATTGTTTAAAGTCCAATGGTAATTGGCATATCTTTGAAAGTCCAGTGGTAACTGGCACTGCTTAAAATTCAATCGTCATTGGTATCATTGGTTTGGTCGTCACCATATCTTCTAAAGTCCAGTGGTTACTGGGTTTTCTTGAAAGCTAATCGTTATTAGTACCGAGAGTTGGTTGTTACCAATTTCCCCAGCTGGAGTCCTATATTGTATCAATGCAATTCAGAGTTCCCAATTATTGGTTTTGGTAGTCACCATCACCCCCTGTAAGTCTAGTAGAAACTAGCACCCTTTGAAATGTTTGTTGTTTTGGTTGTCACCAGCATTCCTAGCAAAGCGTTGCTCTCCCATTCGAGTCTCGGAGATCTAATGGATACTAGCATCCCTGGTGCGTCTGGTTTTGTTTTTGTTCTTTTCATGAAGATCCCGTTCGAACTCTTCGTTATAGGAAATTCCTCATTTGATTATCTCCAGTGAGGTTTGCGTCTCTTTTCTGTCGTTTCCCCGGTGGAGAATTGCCTTCTTCCCCAGCGGAGTGTTGTCTCCTTTTCCCCAATGAAGTTTTGTCTTCCCTGTTGGAGTTTGTGTCCCCCGTGTGAAAGATTCTCCCTGAGCAGCATCTTTAGTCACGTTTGAACTATTTGGTTTGTTTTGCCTTGGATCTTTCCCCAGTGTGTTGGGTCCCCCTTGAGTAGTTACTCGTTGTATTGCCGTTCTTTTATCTTTGCTCGTGTGTCTGCATCTGTCTTGCATTCAAGCATCATAAAGCATCATCTAGATTCATGGCATATTCGCATTTGTCCTTTTGCATACCATCGGATCTAAGGGACAAAATTTTTGGTTCGCTATATTTAAATACCTTTCACTATGATTCTATGAGGATTGTCATCTCTCATTGTCATCTAGTGAAGATATTTAAATAGGGGCAACTGTCATACCCCAAATTTTGACCCCTTAGATCTTCATCATCATGTTAGGATCATATTCATTTGATTATCTAACCTTAACCCATTTCAAGTTTGTCTTTGTTAAGATACAGGTGAATTAGGGTTCCGTAGAGCCGAAATCGAGGTTTCGAGGGTTAATCAGTCAACGTTTTAGATTGGTTATCCATGAAATAAGTCTCCACATCATCAAGCATACTCCATTGGGTCAAGTATGACTCCAACTTGAGATTGTCACCCAGGAATCAAGAACAGTGCATTTCAGGATACCCGATTAGGGTTTTCGAGCAGGAAGAGTCAACTGTGGTTGACTTTTGTTTTAAAAGGTGTTACAATGGTGGGACCATGGTCCATAAAGTTCATATGGCTTGGTAAAGTCTACTCAAGAGGTTTCAAGGCCTCAAAATACCCGGAGCATCAACAGTCGACTCGGTAGTCACCGATCGATCGTTCGGTTGACCGAAAAGTCAACTCTTCACTCATAAGGAATTTGACCTCAAGATATGTATAAAAAATGTTCCTAATGACATATTGCACCTGACCATAAAATTTCACGACCATTGGATCAAGGATTGAGGAGTAATCGTAAAAGTCGGGAATTAGGGTTTTGAAAGGGGTAAGACCATAACTCCTTAACCACACATCCAATTGAGTTGGTTCAAAGCTCATTGGAAAGCTCTTGACAATTCATAGATTTAGAGTTATGACCAAATTCATTACAAGAGGGAAAAGTAACTTAGAAAAATTCTAAGTTATTTCACTTTTAGGTTTGTTTTTCAGCAACTTTGAGAGGTTTTTTGGTCAAGTTCCTTTGGGAATCTGAAACTCATGAAAGCATGAAAGTTGTAGAGCTGCATGAGGGCTTTCCAAAATGTACTAGAACTCCTCCATAGCCCTTATGAGTTGAGGGTTATGAATTTAACAAGATGAGGTTTTAACACTTGAGTCCCACATTTTCAATTTTCCACAAACTCATCCTTTGACCACTTGAGTTATTCTCAGCCCTTGGATCTTATTTCTATCTGATATTTAGAGGATTTGAAGAGAAGAAATGTAGAAAATAAGGAGGTTTAGCAAGACTTGCAACTTGGAGGCAAGTGGGAGTATTTTAATCATATAATGGAAGAAAGAGAAACTTTATGGCACACTTGCAACAAAAAACCCCCTATTGCCTAGCCACTCCAATCACCATTATATCATTCATACCACTTGACCAATGCATCAGCTGAGCCAAAGGTTTGAATTTACAGCTGCATCAAACCCTCAAGCAAAGTTACCTTTTCAAAATCCCTCCAAAGGTGCCAAGTTACAAATCTGTCCTCACCCTTCATTTTCCTATAAATAGAGGCTCCCTCTATGTCATTTCTACACCATAGCACTCTTAGAACCAAGAGAAAACCACAACTCTCATTCCTTTCTTGTTTGCTTCATTTTCAAATTTCCAAGCTTTCTTCAAAAATCTGCCTTTGGCAGTTGGCTTCCCAAATCAATTTCCATACATTCCAAACCACTAAAAACCCTCCACACAATCCACAAATGATGTGTGGGAGGTGTTCAAGCCTTTAAACCAGAAAAAACCTTCATTTTCACAAAAGTCAACTTTCAACCAAGGAAAGTTCGACCTTATACTCAAAATCTGCCAAACCTCTGTCCAGACCTGTTTTCATCATCCTAACCCTCCATACACCTTTGATATATGATGTATCAATTGTCCATAATATAAAACAACCTCATCCTCATTTATTTTGAGATCTGTCACAAGTTCTTCACATTTCCTTCAAGTGCAAGAAAGCTGTTTTCATCAAAGTATTGGTTGGACAGCAGTTGGAGTGTTTTCAAGGTATTCTTTACTGCAATAAGCTTGCTTGGAGGTCTACAAGAGTTTAGTGGTCACTATCCCTTCCATTTCTGTCATAAGCATGATTGGCATGATTGGTGTTTAAATGCAAAGTGTAGTCCATATGTAAATCTGCCAGATTATGTCTGCCATTCTGTTTTGAACTTGACTGACATGTTTTAATTTCTATGTGTATCAACTGTTTTGAAAGGAGAGTGTTTGTTTGTTGTAGCATTGTCATGTTTGTCTTAGTTTGCATTTAAGTTGTAACTTTGATTGAAATATTGAACATTGAAATGATCCATGAAACCTATTACTTTTGAATCATGGCATTATCCCTTGCATCACCACTGTCACTTAGGCACTAGGATAAGGTTTTGGTTGTAACCATGTTTTGTTCACATTTTGTTTACCTTACCAATTGTGATAACTTGAATGATTTGTACCAGACATACCTTTTTCATGCTTGCTACCAGCTGCCTGAATTCTTGACAATACCATGCTGCTTCACGTTTTGATCCCTTTTTTGAACTTTGCCTTGTTTATGCTACCATGATGCCTTGATTCCTTTTTCAAATTTGTCAAAAATAATGCTGCTTTGTGTACTTTCAATCTCTGTCAAATTTGCATTTGTGAGCTGTTGATGACATGCTTTGTTTGTGCTAGCTGTCATACTATTTCCTTGTTGCTAGCATGTGGTTCTTGTAGAAACCTATCTAGGTTCTATTCTTATGGGTGTAAACATTCCATTTTCAAAGCTTGATAAGATTTTGGTTTGCTTGGCATGTTTTTACTTTGAAGACCAAGTGCTGCTGTTGTTATGTTTGAGTTTTACATGATTGGATCAACTTGTCTATATTGCTAGTCCATGAGCACCAAATTGTTGAACTGTCAAGATGAGACCATGTGTTTGAGCTGATACAATTGCTTTGATGTTTTGCTTTTATAAATGCTTTGCAAGGTTGCATATGTGTAGCTGGCTTGAATTTGATCTTGACTGTCATAATACTTGCTGTCAGTTCTGCTTCATATCCAAATTCATGTGTAACCAGTTATGTTAAGTTCTTGCATCATGTTTAATCCTTGATTGTGTATGAATCACCTTATATATGATGTTTATGGAGGCTGTATCATGAATTTCCACTCTTCTTGCCAAAACAACATGTTAAGCATTCTTGTACAAAGCCATGACAGTCCATATGTCAATTTCTGTTTAGAGTCATCTTTGCATAAATTTTGCATCCAAATTCCATGAGCATTGTATTTATGACTTGTGCATACCATTCCTTAGCATTAACCTTTGTTGTCATGAGATGAAACTAGCATTTTGCATACCAAGTATTTTTGCAACTTACATGCCAATTTTGGTTTGGAACTGATTCTGTTTGATCTAGTCATCTAGGATCGTTGGATAACATGTTTAGAAGATGTGCACACTTTCGTTTAGTCATGATCCATTTTATTTTGAGCTATGGCCATCATAATGCACTTTCAAGGCAATTTGTGCTCTTGAATATCATTTTTTGATTGGACCTGTTTTGGTATGACTTTTTCATCAAGAATCATTGGTTTATGTATTTATAATTTGTGCATACCTTTACATATCATTAAACTTTGCTGTCATGAGTTGTAGCCACCATTGTGCATTGCATAAGCTTCAAACTTGCATTTGAAGTCGAATTTTAAAATGTGCGCATAATCTTGAAAAACTGAGGTTACCATTGAAATCCTTATGAAATTTCACTTGAGATAGGTTAAAACTTTGTTCAATTTGGTTGAGTATTGATCAAGTTATGGTGTTGTCGTTTTTTCATGTTTTTGCTTGCCTTCTTGTTTTTGCCTTGCCTAGATTTCTTGAGCTTTGTTAAGTATTTAAATTTTAGGGGTGGCAAAATACACAGATGTATCGCCACCCCAGTGGTTAAACCTTCACTCTCTCATGCGCCTTTCACCTCTAGATCCTGGGTTCGATTCACAGTGGAGATCAACCCTTTTTGTTATATTTCATATTTGCCTTGTTTTCTTTATTTTGTGCATCTTTCTCCTCACCTCAACAAATGTGCGCCTTGGCCCAATTGGCATAGTTTTGAGTTGGTATTCAAAGGGTGGTGGGTTCAACACCCACCAGGTGCCTCCCCCTCTTTTTTATCACTAAATTCTCTTGTTTTCTTATTTAATTGTTTAAATTTATAAAAATCATAACTTCTTCATTTTTTATTATTTTTGATCGGTTCTTTTAGCAACTATCTCTTATTTGTGTGTATTTTCATGTGGTGCATTAATATACTAGAATTTTCATTTGTGAAAACAACTTTGCATTGAAAAGGGTTCATGTTTCCTTTTAGGGTTCGTTTACCCTCCTAATCATTTCAGCTTTTGATTCATTTTTCTCCAGTTGATTATTGTGATATGGGTTCTATGTTTGTCAACTTTTTTGTGTGTAATTACAATTACGTTGCTTGTAATCATGATGTTTGATTCATTTTATTTCCATGTAATATCCCCATTTAAGTTGACTTATTTGCATTGGTCGTTACCCTCATCTTTGTTAAGATATGCTTAAGTCTTTATCTTTCATTGAGTCTTGTAAGAACTCATCTTTGCTTGCTTATTGTCATACGTTTGCATGCTTTGGTTGTAACCATTCCTCCTATTTGAAATCTTTGCTTGATGTAACATGCTTGTATATGCTTGGTTGTAACCATGTTTCTTGTATTCATCCTGTTTATTGTTTATGCTTTGTTAAGTTTATTCTTCCCCAAGTGATGGAACTCTTTAGTTCTCATCCAAGTTGCCTCCCCTTCTATCCTTCCAAGGGAAAGTTTCTCTGTTGACCCTTGGGTCATAGATAAATCATCTCCCTCCCTTGAATTTGTTAAGTCATTCATACACTTGGTTAAGTTAGAACCTGTCCTTTAGACTTTGCTTAAGTCTAAGAAGCCTATCCCTTGTTAGGAGTGCTCTTTCAATTAGAACTTAGGAAAGAGTTTGTTAACTCTATGTAAGAATCATGGAGATGATTACTTACTCCCCTTTCTTGAGTGTTCAACTTAGATCTAGAGAGTTTTCTTAAACTCTACAAGCATCGTCATGTTTGTTCCCCTTTGAACCTTGATCATAATCAAGTGTTCTTCAAACCTAGTGAGGTGAACTACGATTGCTCTGATTCTATCCTAGTTAGGATACGTAGGCAGAAGATCGATATCTTTGCGAGCAAACTTAGTGTATATATCTTTAGGTTTCAACCTACACCAATCCTAATCCATAGCAAACACTTAGCAAGTATTAGCATACAAACCAACAAAAGGTTCCTATAGAGTACTACAGATGTTTAGGATGTGAAATACCTACCCTAGGCATAACCAACCTCCGATCCCCGAATCTCTTAGCGTTGTTGTTACATCGCGCAAAAGGTTCTTTCTTTCTTTAGACCTTTACTTTGGATAAATTAAAGTCTAGTTGTGAATTCAATGAATTAAAGATTCAAGTTATTCAAATAGCTTGATATCCGATTCTCACCGCAACAGAAGGTAATTTGGAAGAAAGTCCAAAAATGAAGAAAAAGCTAGCAAAGGCAAAGGAATCAAGTGCTATGAATATGAAGGATTTGGACACATCAAATTTGAGTGTCCTACCTTTCTCAAGAAAGAGAAGAAAGGCTTGTCTACATCATGGTATGAAGATGATTCTGCAAGTGAAGGTGAATCACCTAACTAGATTTTTGCTCTTACAAGGGTATTTGACTCTGATGGAAAATCAAATATTGGAGAAATCTCATATAATGATCTGGCTAAATCCTACAGTGAGTTATGCATCAGAAGTGCAGAAATATGTCAGCTGGGAGAGGATCAACATAGTGTTATCATCCGTCTTAAGGATGAAAGATTGAAGCATCTTGACATTATCTCTGATATAAAGGAGGAAGTTGTATTGCTCAACTCTAAACTTGAAAATACGACCAAAACTATTAGAATGCTCAAAAATAGTTCTGATGTGCTACATGAGATTCTTCAATTTGGGAGGGATGCTGGAGATATCAGAGGACTTGGTTACAATGACCAAGCTGTGATGAACAAAAGAAAAGAGCGAACACTGAGTTCTGCTCATCCTAAAAGAGAACAAAATCAGAAGATGTCAAAAGAGATGTTTCAACATCAACACAGACATCAAAAAAATTCTTCAGGAAAAAAGAAGCACGAATGGAGATATCACCATTGTGGTAAGTATGATCACATTAAACCTTACTTCTACTAGTTACATGGGTATCCCAAGTCTGGTTCTCAACCCAAAAAGAGGAAGGCTGGTAAAGCAAGGAAGAAGTGGATTTCTAAGAATGACTCAGTGGCTCTCATAGCTTATTCCTATCTAAGAGCATCTGTTAGAGAAAGATGGTATTTTAATAGTGGTTGTTCTAGACATATGACCGGTGTCAAGGATTTCTTGGTAGACATTGAAACACATGCCATTGGGTATGTCACCTTTGGATATGGATCAAAAGGGAAACTTAAAGGTGTTGGGAAGCTGAACTATTTGGGAAGCCATACTTGATAATGTAATGCTTGTCAAAGGTCCAACTGCAAATTTGATAAGTATTAGCCATCTTTGTGACCAAGGTCTCAAGGTTAACTTTACCAAATCTGAGTGTCTGGTAATGAATGACAAGGATGAAGTTGTTATGAAGGGAGGCAAATCCAAGAATAATTGTTACGTGTGGATTTCTTCAGTGACAGAGTGCTCATCCATGTCGAATGAAGATGCAGTGAAGCATCAGAAGCTTGGTCATATTCAGAAGATGAAGAAAAGTTTATATCTGAATAGTGATGATGGAAGAATCTGTGAAAAGTTAACCAAGATATCATAAAGGGAGTTGAGACATCTGACTACCTAAAAGATTCAGAAACTTCTTCTGAAGGACTTATTTATTGATGATCTTGGAGAAAAGAAGTGTGCTTATGTTGTTGTTTTGATCATAGAAGCTGAAGGGGAGAGTTGCTCTCAATTCATAAGAAAGAGACAGATGTTGTCTAAGCATAATGTCACACAAGATATCGTGACATCTTACTCCGACAACTGGAGTCTGACTAGTGATTACAAAAATCAAATTGAGGAGTTAAGGGGAAAATTAGGGTTTTGCATGATTAAGGGTTTTGGGAAATTAACTTGTAGGAATACTACTTAAGTGTATGTATGGTTCCAACAAATAAAGAGAGAATTTCAAAATCAATTATTTCAGATTGACCTAAACCGCTCCCTCACACGTCTCCTTCATACTGTGCCAAATTGTTTCACCTTCGTGCTCAGAGAAAACCCTAATCCATTTTATTCTTCTCCCACTTTCCAGTTTTCCAAAATGTCTCAACAACAATCTTTTACTGGGGTAACCAAGAAGGAGAATGTTCCATCTTTAACAGCTAGGGCTAAGTCTGGGAAACTGTCTACTATAGATGCGATTGATGTTGGTCTACTGGGTATGGTGCCATGCAAGCCTAAAAAACTCCCTGTGAAAATATCTAAGGATCTTCCTACAGTTAATCCTTCAAAGGCCTTTGATCCTTTTCTTAACCCTATGACTAAGGTAGAAAGATTTGATACTAATAAGAAAATCAGTTAAATAGTTGCTAGAACCTTAAATTTAGGAAGTCATCTGAACATTGCTGGGAATACTAGACCTCTGGCTCAGATTCTTCCCACTATCTCTGCTCCGGTTGCTGAACCAGAGGTAGTGACTGAGTAGAATTTTATTGAGAATAGGGTTGAAGAGGAGGATCAAGAAAAATTAGAAGGGAATCTTCACAACCTTGCTGATTCTGTGGTAATAAATGTCGAAGCAAATGATGGAACATCTAGCTCTGAAGAAGAATCTCAGTCAAAGGGTTAAGCATTTGAGAGTACTTCTAGAAATGCTACTGATCAGGCTATCAATATTGATGACCTGCCTTCTGATGATTAGGTCATTGCAAAAATCCTCTATCCTGATATAGCCAAAAGACTGAAGTGCAAAAGAGGTAAGAGTGTGGCTGAAGAGAACTCTCATATCAAGAAGTCTGTGATTAGACCATAAAAATCTTTGAGCAAGGTTGCTATACTATCAAAAAAGAGAAAGGCTGAGTTTGATATTGAGTCAGACTATGATTATGAAAGACATGTCTAGGACATCATGTATGTAAATAAACCACCTTCTAAGAAGAGGGTTGCTGCTCTACCAAAAGCTCCTTTGGACAATATTTCATTCCATGCTGCTAAAAACGTAGGAAGATGGAAATACGTGTATCAAAGGAGTGTTTCCTTGGAAAGAGAACTAGGGAAAAATGCCCTTGAGTGCAAATAGGTGTTGAAGATAATTGAAGATGCTAGCTTGATGAAGACAAACACTAAATTTAGTCCCTGCTTTGAGAAATTTGTGAAGGAATTCGTGGTTAACATTCCGGAAGGCTGTAATGATGCTAACAGTGAAGACTTCGGGAAATTATATGTCCGAGAAAATGTTGTGATATTTTCCTCCACTATGATCAACAAGTTCCTGGGAATATCAGAAGACCCTCGACATGAGGTTGAAGAGACTGATGATCAGGTGTGTCAGGAGATCACCTGAAAAACTGTGAAGTAGTGGCAAAGCAAAGGGAAGCTATCAGTTGGGAAGCTTAGCGTGAAGTATGCAATTTTGCATAGAATTGGTACTGTCAACTGGGTTCCTACCAACCACTCTTCAACTGTATCTTATGGTCTAGGAAAATTCATATACATTGTTGTTAAAGGGAGAAAGTTCGATTTTGGGACTTATATCTTTGATCAAGTTCTGAAGCAAGCTTCATCAACTGCTGTTAAACTACCTATATGTTTTCCTTTACTCATTTTTGGTATTATTCTAGAACAGTATCCGGGTATTCTGGTACCTACAGATCATGCAATGAAAAAGGAATCTCCCTTAACATTGCACTATAAGTTGTTTGCTGGAAATCATGTCCCAGATATTGTTTCGACATCTGCATCACATCTACTTCTACAATTTCAAAGGAAGATACCATTCCACAACTGAAGGAGACCTGCAAGGACCTGGATGCTATTATCAAGTCCAACATAGCTAGGAAGGCTAAACTTGAACAACTAATACATGCCTTGACAACTGAGCAGGACAATGGCACTGAAGCTGCTGGTGGAGCTGGTGATGTTGATAAGGATGAAGCTAAAGATGCTGATGTTGAAGATACTGAAGTCGAGGCTGATAATGAGGAGGAAGAAGAAGAAGAAGATGATGATGAGGTTACTGAAGATGACATCAGAATGTAGTCTTATTTTTTGTGTGTTTATGTAAAGGCTTAATGCCCAGGATATTTGTTATTTTGGCACTTCATGTGTTTGGTTTGTAACTTTATCTTTTATGTTATGACTTGGTTGTTTAATTAGCTTAACTACCTTTGTCATTTTATGGCTAAAAATGGGGAGTAATACTAACTTTTCTAACCACTAACTGTTGCTGACTGCTGCCATTGAGGGGGAGTGTTCTAATCTGTTGCTTGTAGAAGAAGTAACTTTTTGAGGGGGAGGCTTGTGCTTGTGTTTTTCCACTGCCGATATTCTGACTTTTAGCCTTTGACTTGTGTTTCTTCTTGCATATGTTATTTAGTTAATTTTAGCCAAAATCTTCCAAATAGGGATATTGATGAGTCCAAGCCTTTGTAGTTGGCATCAATTTTGGTAAAACTAATCTGTCAGCAAAATGTTGGACAAGATGTCCTAACATGGTGAAGAACTAACTGAAGATCAAGATGTTGGACAAGATGTTCTATCATGATGATAAGACATCTTTTTCTTTTATTTTTCAATTTTTAATTTTGTTATTCCAATTGTAGATTATTTTGGGATTATTTGTTTTCCTAGGTGACGTCCAAGATTGAGGAATAAGAGATTCTGATTATAATTTGAAAATATTTTTCTAAAGTGTGGAGACACTTTGGGGAACTTAGTATTGAAGAAAATATTCTAGAAGAGAATGAGTTCCAGATTCTGTGCAACAAAATTGCTGCGTTTTTGAAGCCCAAATACAATCTACTTTATGGTTATAAATAGGATGGATTTAACCTAAGAGAGGTGTGGAATTTGCACTGTTGCTTAGTGTGTACTAGGGTTTGTACTTTGTGAGCCTCTCTTGTATTGTGTTGATACTAGAGCTGGATAGTTTATATTGAGTTGTAATTTTAGTCACTGCTGTGATTGAAAGGGAATTGAGAAGGATCTTATTGCGGTGGAAATAGGATATCAAACTATTAATTAGTTTGAATCACAATTCTTAATTCACAACCGATCTTTGATTTATCCGAAGGAAAAGGTCAAAAGAGGGAAAAACCTATTTTTGTATCGTAAACACAATGCGGGGAGAGACCTAGGTAAGGGGTTGGTTAATCTTAGGGAAGGTACTAGCACCCTAAACTTCTATAGTACTCTACAGGAACCTTTTGTTCATTTTTACTATTTGCTTTAAGTATATACTGAGCGAAGGGATAGAGTGACCTATAAGACCTAAGGATTAGTCCTAAGTTTAATCGGCAAGATTCACATCTTGTGCCTATGTATCCTGGATAGGGAATGGAATCAGAGTAATCGTAGTTTCCCTCGAAAGTGACGTTAGAAATGTCTTGACTGTGGTCAAGGTTTCAAGGGGAGTAAACGTTTCTTAAGAACACGCTTACGTGGAGTCTTGAAACTCCTATTTCTACGTTGAAATTGTTAATTAAATTAGGGTTGAAATTAGGGATTCCATGACCGGAAACCCTAAAACAGAGTACGGCGACTCTTTGACCCCCATGCTAGGGTAAAGGGTAATTTCGTCCACGGCGGGACGCCTAGGCTAATTAGGGTTTTGAAAACGGTCAAGGGTTAGGACTATTGACTCGGCGGTCAAACTGATAAACCTAATCCTTCGAAAGGTGATTAACGGTAAAAACATGCAAACAGACAAAATATCGTACATCAAAATTAAAATACGGACAATAAAGAAAGCGGTAAAGAAAGCATCGCGACGATCACTCGCGTAAATTACAAATCCCCAAAAAAATGCAAAATAAAAATAACCACGACCATGGCCTCGCGTAAATTACATCTATGGAAAATACTACGGAAACTAACACGATTACTAGTCGAAGCCGAAGGAGAGGCGATGAAAGCTAGATGAACAGTTAACAGAAACAGTTAGGAGATTTTTATTTAAAATGCTACAAATAATTTTTAATTTTTAATGCTAGAAAAACCTTAATTTTTATGCTAAAAAAATGACTTTAATGTTTATGCTAAAAATGATTTTTTAATGTTAAATGCTAAAAAATGTTTTTTAATGTTAAAATGCTAAAAAAATGTTTTAATTTTTATTTACACAATTTGTTTTAACTTAATTAAGAAAAAATGTCTTAATTTTTTATGTACAACTTTCAATTTAATGTTTAAAGAGATGTTTTTTAAAAAGGATTTTAAGCTTTAATTACAAAGATGAATTTTAAGCTTTCCTTCATTTGTTTTAATTTTGCTGTAACAAAACGTTTAAGTTTTTTATAACGTTAGAGTTAATAATTAATTAATCAACACACAACAGTTCTGTTAGTAATTAATACCATCACCATGCTAATAAATAATTATCTACTAAAAAAATAATAAACAAATGAAACAGAAAGAGAAATAAATGGAAAAACATAAAAAGGGGCGGCTGCTTTCATTTGAAACCCTTAGGGTTTCCTTTTCTCCATTCTGAGAATATCTTCTTCTTCCTTTGTGCGCCACCGGTACCATGGACACGGTTCCAAATTCTTTCATTTTTTGATGCATGCCCCCCAATCTTCTGCCTGAAACACAAACCACCAAAAGAAAATCATGAGAGTTTACAAACACCTTACATTTCGGCCGATTGGCGGTGATTCCGTTCGCTTTTGTGATGAAATTCGATGGAGGCTTTGATGCTCGTCCTCCGGCGATGTTGAATCCTGAGCCGGCGGTCGTAGGATTTGACGGTGATGTGGCAGTAGCGGGCTTCTGCGGCCACTCGCCGTCGTCGGTTGTTGGTCTGATTTCTTCCTCTTCTCCTTTCTATTAACGAAGGTGATGATGAATCCTCAAAGGACTCTGAACCTCCCTTTTTGCATCGCTTGCTCGGTTTTTGACCTTCTCCTTTGTGATGTTTCTGTGAACTATTTATATCCTTTTCCATTTCGTTTTGTGGGCTGGATACATACGAACTGGTTGACGAAAATATCGGCTGAAAAACCGGAGAGATTCGCGGTTTTGATTTTCGTTTCTGATAAACGGACGGATCTGTTGTGGATATCTGTGAATCTTTTGAACTCGTTGGGTTTGATTTTCTTCTGCAGTTTTTTCGGCTTGGATATTTGATTTGTTTGAACTGACTTGATGATCTTGTTGGAATTTTTCAGAAACTGTCGCTGCTGAGTTGTAATTGCTTGATAGATCCGTTGGAGTACGTGGAAAATGATAAGCTGTGTTTAGCTTAATTTCTTGGAAAAACCAATTTCAAAAATAAGCACGTTTCCATAAATGCTTTTCCGACCAGCTTTTTTTGATAAGCACTTTTCCGAAAGCTTTTTATCTCTCTCTTTCTCTCTGCTGGTTGCCATAAGAAACAGATGCTGCCGATTTGGGCCATTGGCCGAGAATCGGATCGGGAGCCGGCTTCGGAATAATCCGTTGTCCTCCCAACACACCCGATGATGACACTGTTCTGAGGGTATCGGAGTCCCACTAACCGATTAAATTTCCTTTGCTTGTTTTGACTTGCAGGTTCGAAGGAAAAGTCGGAGGTTCGGAGTCGAGAAGTCGGAATACCATAGAACTTCTTTTAGGATTTTTAGGACTTCTGTGAATTATTAAAAAAAATTTGTAATTTTATATTTATTATGTTTTTTTTGTAATTTTATATATTATATTTTTTTGTAATGAAATTTATTTATATATAACAACATTATTTAATTTTTAGATTAAACAAAGTTATTATAAAATAAAACATTGTGGCAAAAAGAAATGAAAGATTATTACTAAAATGCATGCTTTGGTCTTTTTAAATGATAAAATCAAAATCAAATTAATAAAATAAATAAAATAAAATAAAATGAGAACAATATGTAAAATTAGCTGATGATGAAAAATGAAAAATAAAATATTAAGAGGAAATGAAAACGAAATGAAAACGAAACTAAGTTATTTTTTGGTTAAAATGGGGTGCAAAACAACACTAAAAATTTACCAAATTATCCTCTTAACTCCGTCTTCGTCACGAACCTCCGACTGATCTCTCCGGCAAATCAAGCGAGCGCTTTTATCCGGCTACATCCAACCGCCTGATTAAACTCTTCCAACTATACCTCAGTCCTAACTCAACATCAACCCACTCAACGGCCCAACCTTTCTGTCCCCAGCCCAAAGTTCAAAAATTGACGTCAGTCACACGCAAATGACCATTTTGCCCTTCGTGAACTAAAGGACATGTCACACGATATTTTCCTACAAAAATCAAATGACAACACAAACTTGTTAGTGACTGATTAAATGTGATGCAGAAATGCAATGGAATGCGAGATGAAACGACGAATCTTAGGGCAAAATTTGGGGTATTACAGATCTCATACCTAAGAAGAGTCTTAGAAAAAATTAAGCTCGGGTAGTAATTAAGTGATAAGTTGAAAACCGAAGGTTATTTTGCTTAGAATTAATACTATCTAGTGGATTTCATTCCTGAGTTGGAAGCCCTTAGATGTAGGTGTAGTTATTCACCGAATTGGGTTAACAATTTTGTATGTTGTTTACTTTGTGCAATTTATATTCTGTTCTTTATTGTCATTGTGTTTGAAGCAGAAATCAAATGTCTCGACATCTGTTGTGACATCTGAGATCTGCTACCAGAATTTCAAAAACAACTTGCTTACAGTTAATCCTCACATTATATTCACTTTATTAGTCACATCATATTTTCATTTTTCAATCATCAAATCATGATATCATTCAATTCATATAAATTTATCACATTACTCATTTTTCATAATCTCTTTATCATACCGAGATTAACCTATCACGCCAAAGACTTATTTGTTCCATATGTGTACCTATTAGTAACTAACTACACACATCTCTATTAACAACCAAATATTTACTATAGTACTCAATTTTCATAATTTTTTTTTCATACTAAGATTAATAAAAAAGTAATTTCATAATAATATATAAAAATTACTTATAATAGAGAATGGAATGAGTAATAGCTAGGCTGTATATTGTACCATCAATAAGATATCCTAGGATACGCCTTTAAAGTTTTGTATTTGCCATTTCTAAAAGTTAAAAAATGTTTATACTCTTGTCTTTATTCATAGAATTTAGAAAGCACAATTCATATATCATGATGAGTTTAGGAATATTACTTGCTCAAATAGATGAGACATCTCTTATGTACCTCAAAACATTATATTCATAAAAAACATTATAAAACAAAACAATAAAACATTATAAAACCTCTAATCTTCTTCTCTAAATCTAACATAATCTTCTTCAAAGTTATTATGAGATGGAGTGTGTCCTTCTTCCTCTTCTCCGGAATCTTTAGAATCCCCAAATTTCATCATTTTAGCAAACTCCTCCTCCTCTTGTTCTGCAACTGCTACATCATCACTGTCTATATCTTCCAATACATCTTCTTCATTAATCACGTTCAAAACCTCCTTTCGTTTTCCTTTAGAGGTTGATGTTTATGCTTGAACTTTCTTCTTTATGGTTCTAGCAATTGTAACATTTCTCTTCCTACTTTGCTTTCTAGTAGTTCTTGTAGGCTCTCCAAGACCCGAAGGCTCATAAAAAGTTTTCCAATTGAGAGTAATGGTATCTTCATGCACTAAGTCATTTTTAGGCTCATTACAATCATCCAACACTCCCATTGACCACTCATTACAATCATCATTATCATTCAAATAAATTGCATCAAATTCATCTTTAATATCATATCTTTCTTTGAGCTTTTGATTGTATTTGACAAAAACCAAATGATGCATTCTTTTGTGTTCAAGCCTATTTCTCTTTTTTGAATGAATCTACAATATAAATATATATATATATATATATATATATATATATATATATATATATATATATATATATATATATATATATATATATATATATATATATATATATTAAAGTATTAATACTTTTTTTCTAATCCTATATTTTTATAAATAAAATATATCATGAGTTTAGGAATATTACTTGCTGAAATACACTCCTATTTCTTTCGCAGCCTGACACACTAGTTGTTAAGCTCAAAATTCTGATTACCAACATTTTCAATTTTAGCGTTGAATGGACAAACATTCTCCACCATTGAGTTGCAAAACAAAAATTGTATATTTAGGATTTATTCTTAAAATTTAAATAATTTCAAATAACTAGAATTTGAAATCTCACCGGAAGCAAGGTCGTCTCTTTGTGATACTGTAAATTCACTTCCAAAGTGACCGTTAGCACTCTTGTATATTGGAAACTGAACCATTATTGCACTGCCCCCTTCAAGAGATGATTCCAACCTCTTGATGCATTCATATAACCCATTACTAACTTCTAAATCATACCCCAATTGTGGGTTTCCATAGAAGAATGACGGGTTCAAAAAGTGATCGATAACATGCAATGGTAGATGAAGTTGACAATTTCATTGATCCTCAATTATTTTAAACACATCCTGATATTTGTTTTCATTGTTATTGAAAGGCTTCACAATTTTTTCTTTTGCCTTCTCCATTGCTTCATATATGTAGTCCATGGATGATTTTCTTTCTCCATCAATGAGAGAAAGCATTCGAGCAAGAGGGCTCGTGATCCTAAGAGTGTAAACAACATAGTTCCAAAATGAAGGTATAAGGACAACCTTTGTAACTTCCTTCCCCTTAGTCTCCTTAGAAACTTGTTTACAATCCATAAGTCGGATGTAAACATCTTTCTAAGATTCCCTTTCTCTTGATGAAACCTTTCTATTGAAAGAAAGGATATAGCAGATCGAGTTATTCCATGTCTCACCAACTCGCTTTTGTTAGTGTAATGTCTCAACAAACTCAAGGTAATAGAATGCCTATAGATGTAGCTGACAATAATGATTTCCCTTTAAATTGTTTTATTTATCAAAGGAAGCTTCCTAATATCTTCAAGCATCAAATCAACGCAATGTGCTGCACAACGAGTCCAATAAAGATGCTTTCTTTTATCCATTAACATCTTACTCGTTGAAACATAATTGCTTCCATTATCAGAGATAACATGAACAACATTTTCTTCTCCGATCTCCTCCACCTCATTCTTTAGGAGTGAAACTCTAAGCGCGTTATATGTTGGAACTGGAAAATGTGGTTCATAAGAACCAATGGCTGCAATCATATCTCTAAAACTTTTCTGTTCAACAACTTTGAATTGAAATTTTGGTGTACAAATCACTTATGTTCCATGAGATGTCGAGACATTGATCTATGCATAACTTAAACAAGGACAAAACAAACAGACCAGAATAATCTGATATCTCCAAGTCATAACAATGTAATGATAGATGTTTCAACATCTGTTAAGACATGTATTTTAGAATAAGAGAAAGAACTGAAATATTCAATAACAGAATGATAAATAACACCAAGATATGATGACCCAGTTCAGTGAATAACAACACCTACATCTGAGGGCTACCAAGCCAGAAATGAATTCACTATCAGTAGTATTAATTCAGAGTTAAACAACCTTTGGTTTACAACTCCTCACTTAATCCCTACCCAGTGCAACTTCTACCTAGAAATCACAATCTAGATAAGAGAAACCCATCTCAATACCTAAATCACCTCCGTGATATCTAACAGTTACAACCTCCAGTAATTGTATCAAACTATTCAATTGAAAGGCACACATTTCAATACAATATTCAGTCAAGACTCTTGACTAACATTAATACTTGGATTTGCTTAAAAGCTTCATCCAAGAACAATATAAAATTCATTACCTATAGGTTTTTGAATATGTAAAACTATGTCTACCACAATGTATCAACTGATACAAAGGGTGACTTACAACACAAGAAAGTATACGAATCTCAAAACCTTAAACCCTTATTATTAATTTTCAAGAATTTGTTACAAGGTTTACTACTTTTTCCCTAGGTCTTGGTCTTCCTTTTATAGCCTTCAGCAGTTCATGGGCTTCAAAGTCTTTGTCCAATCTTTCCTTGATCCACGTTCTGATTTCTCCTTAAATCTTAGAACAGATCTGCAACAAACCTGCTGCATCAGACTAAGATGTCGAGTCCTCATGCTAGGACATCTTATCTGACATGTTATTCTTTATACATTTCTTCTTGTTAGAACATCTTGTGCAATATCATGTTTTACCAAAATTTTCTCAAATATTAGAG
The DNA here is from genome assembly GCA_963859935.3 of Lathyrus sativus. Taxonomy (NCBI): domain Eukaryota; kingdom Viridiplantae; phylum Streptophyta; class Magnoliopsida; order Fabales; family Fabaceae; genus Lathyrus; species Lathyrus sativus. Next base: position 55,184,371 of record OZ012737.1, on the reverse strand, counting down.
TCTTCAATCTCCCACTTTTGACAAATTTTGGCTAAAACTCCTTTAGCACAATAAACCCATGAAATAAGGAGAAGAAGAGTAGAAAGTCTTGAAGTCATGTCAGCCAGCCTGTGACGAGTCTAGCAGAAAATAATGAGCCTCCTGGAAGCTTTCGTTCTTCCTGTACAACATACACCACCTGCTGTATGACGTGTATCCTAAACCCTGTTGTACATGCGGAAGAAGATGCAAGCCACTCCCTCTCAAAACCAGTCCTAATTTACCATCCTCCATTATCTATATCAAGGCTCTGTGGACTTGACCCCAACTTCGGATAACTCAGAACGCAAGACACAACTTTGTTCATAACTCAGATCATAAGACACAAAAAGAAGACTTAGAACAATACGAATTGAGTCACAGACAAGATGTTAGAGCATCCTATCTGACATCCTTGTAAAACAACTGCGAGGATAGACTCAGAATCAAATAAGAGATCAGTTATGTGTTGCAAGGAGCAACACATATAGACACATAACCTAACTCCCCCTTTTTAGCTAAAAATTGACAAAGATACCCAACACATGTCCATACCCATATAGTACTTACCCAAACCCGTACAAAATTCACGAAGACTTAACACAACAAAAAGAAACACAGCTTGAAACAAAAGAAGCCAAGACCCTCTTTAAATACCCGAGCAGTTTCCTTAGGATTTAACGTTCCATTGATATAACTGAAGGATAATTCAATGAAAGAGTAAGTTGAGAAAGAGAACTTAATCATAAATGGGTGTGCACCGGCCATCTCATATTTGACTGTATCTTATTTAATGAGAACCGCCCAAGGACTATGCATGTAGCAAGGAAACATGTTTTTCACGCCTTATTTAAGGCACACTTTCCACTGTCCAAGGAACAAAGTCCAAATAGAGCTACTTGGAAACAACCACAAGTCCTAAACAGTGTCCTAACATCCAGTCAGTTTTTGTTTACTCTCTCTTGAAAATGTTGAAGCATAGTCACAATGCTTTCCAATGAACTCCAAGCATATTCCTTCCAGCCAGAATTAGAAGACCCTAACCATGACGTCAAGACAATGTGTGTGACATCTCCCATTACACAACAGAATCATCCATAAACCTTATCCAAAACTACAGAGAAACATAAATTCTCCTAGACTATATACAATTCCGTTTCTCAGGTCTCTTTTAAGAAACATGAACATAGTTGAAATAATTCAAAACCTTAACAAGTCAAGCTCCTAAACAGAGCTTACTAAGCTAAAGTATCAACTCAGCAAGATGTTAAGACATTTAGTTTGACATCACAATCTCACATGATTCAGATGAACACCTTCATGCTCATGAGAGAAAGAAAAAAACAGATCACAGATATTGATTCATAACCAGTAGACAAGTGGATTGAGATCAAATACACACTGTAGCTACGCGAAAAATGACACAGAGTCGCCATCGGATTTTATTTATCCCAAGGATGGAAAGGGAAATAGCGATAAAACCTTTAGTAAAAGAGCATGGTCATCGCAACCAAGTCTTAGGGTTCGAGAGTCGGTTATGCGAGGGGAAGGTATTAGCGCCCCCTCGCATCCATCGTACTCGATGGGAACCTTCTAGGTTGTTTGGTGTGAATGGGTGTTTTTGTTAAGAATTTGCTTGCTTTAAAGAAAAGAGGGGTTGGTTTCTTTATTTTAATGGTCGCCAAGGATTGTGGCCTTTGTGCCTACGTATCCTCACTTAAAAGAAGTGAAGAATCAGAGCTCCGTAGTTCGGAGACTTGAGAAATAATTGTGCGTTGATTGATTTTATACCTTGAAAAAGGGTTTTCGGATGATGCCCTAAGGCGAAAAAAAAGAAGTTTGGTGAGTTGGTGTTATTTTATGGTTTTGAAAGAAAGTTGTTCTTAATTAGGATCACACGAAAGACTATGGGTAGAGGTGAGTATTTCGTACAACCAAGTCGAGCATCTTGTGTTCAAAATACTCGGGACGAGTGTAGGAGGGACTCCATTCTCACTCCTTCTCCACCACTTAAGACTTGTGGCGCACAATCCTAACTGTATTTTATTGTATTCTTGAATTTATTGAGAAAAATACCACTCGACGTTGGATCAAGGGTTTTATTACTCATTTTAAAAAGGGGTTTGAAGTGATACGAACAAGGTTGATGGCGATGCACAAGGCAATCGACTTACAAGGTTAAAAAATGGCTCGATAAGAATCGAGAATTTATTTTGAAAATGACTTTAGAATCAAAAGTTAGAATGACATTACTAATACAAGCACACCATAAACGTGAGACAAAGTCGAGTTAGTCGGTTTGAGGGCACGAGTTAAATTTGTACATTCAAGTTATTAATTAAATAAAACATCAATATTTAATAAAACTAATTAATATTTAATTAATTAATATTAAATAAATATGTTTAATATAAATAATAAACTTTTTCTCCATCTCCTTTTTTTTGTTGATATTTCAATTATTAATAATTAAGAGTTCTAATCAAAATTCTAAAGTTAAAGTTAAAATTCTAAAACTAAATAAAATATAAATCCTAAATTAAAATTAGTATTTAAAATATTATAAATCTAAAAATTACTAATTAAAATATAAATCCTAAGTTAAAAACTACTAATTAAAATATTCTAAGTCTAAAATAATAACTAAAAACCCAAAAAAAAAATCTAAAATTCTAAAATATTTCTATATAAAAAAAACTAGTCCTAAAATTTGTTACGTTAGAACTAATTAAAAAAATAATTGAAAACATAAAATATTTAATCCTAAAATATTTTTAATAATTAAATCTAAGTAATAACTAAACTCTAAAAAAAATTCTACAATCCTAAAGTATTTCTAAATAAAAATACTAATTCTAAAATCATAAACTATTTCTAAAAATATAAACTAATATTATCCTAAATCTAATCCTAAAATAATGTTTAATCAAAATGAACAAATAAATAAAACAAAACTCATGAAAAACAGTAAGAAAGAAAAGAAAAGGCCCATAAGGAGCTTTCCACCATGGCACACGGGTCGGGTCGGACCCTATAACCCGGTTTATGTTCATCACGATGGAGGGTTGGGTGAAACCCTATATCCTAATACCAACTGCTACATGTTCATCAGGAAAGAAACAGAAAAAAAAAACACGGTCAAAGGAAGGACACGGGTATCATGAAAACACCATTAGCAGAAAATCACGGTAAACTCTGCTTCATCCAACGAATCGTTCTCTTCCATCACCTCATCTCTCAATCTCGCGAAATCTCTCCTCTCACGGCCGAGTTCTTCTCTCTTTTTTTTATTCTCACGATTTCAACCTAAAACTTCTCTCTACCAGACTCAGAAATCCGATGCAAAGGAAATAGAGAAACTAGTCGAGACCGCGTTCACAGTGCCAATGGCTACATCACACAATAATAAACGAGCGTAAATAAATCAAAAACAAGATTAACGTATCAGAAAGTTACCTACGGACGGAGGTGAGTCGAACTCGTGTTGTTTTTTCTGGTATGCGGCTCTTGTTTCGAAACCTTCCTCTTTTTTTTTGGGTTTTTCTTCTACTATGTGAAATGGAATGTGGCTGGTAGGGTATTTTTTTGTTTTGTTTTTTTTCTATTACTGTCAAGAATTCGAAAACAAATCCCCTCTCCCCTTTTTTGTTGATGATGAGTTTATATAGGAAAACATTAGGGTTTTGGTCTGATGAACTGATATCTATGGAATGGAGCAGAGGTATCAAATTAGTTGGTACATGTTTTGCCATTTTGATGTAACCTGTTGTTCTGCTCTTGTTTCTGTTTCTGGTTTGATCTGTTTGTATGTAAAAATCAGAAACTTGATGTGCCTGTTATTTTCTTTCTCAATCTTTAGAGTTTGCTTTGCCAAAATAGTGAAAAATGTCTGTGGTAATTTGCTGCTATACTTTCTGTTGCCTCTGAACTTTTGTCACTTGTGTTTGTACTTTCTTGGTGGTCTCGTGATTCTCCTTTTCTTGACAGAATTTGAATTGACTTTGTGATGCCTTGAACTAACATGAATTTGATATGGTTGGATACTAAGTATATGGTTTTGTTTTGAATGAATTGAATCTATGGTTATGGGATTTAAAATGGTTATGTAATGTGGTATGATTTTTGAAATTGTTGGAATGCAATGCAATTTGGACTAGTGCAAAATGCTGAATTTTGTTATGATATTACAATGCTGAATTTTTGAAATATAAACAATGATGCTATGCTGAATTTTGGTCATGTGAATGCATAATTTTATAGTTTTAAAATGCAGAATTTTGTTCATGATAATGCAGAATTTTGTAATGCTAAAATGCTGAATTTTGATGCTGAATTTTGTTATGATAATGCAGAATTTTGTAATGTTAAAATGCTGAAGTTTGTTATGATAATGCAGAATTTTGTAATGCTAAAATGCTGAATTTTGTTATGTGATGCTGAATTTTTGCTGAATTTTGTAGGTTTAAAATGAGCTTTGTAACATGGCTAATGGAGGCATGGAAGTATTATGGTGAAGGTGGTCATGAAGATGGATGAAATGAGGTTTTGGTTAAAAGTTGAAGATTAAGCTTAGAAACTTTTTGTAATAAAATCTTGTGTAATGATTCTATAATTTCCAAAACTTTTATTGTAAATCTTAACTCTTGTAACTTGAACTCATTCATTTTTGGATGAAGTTATTTGGACATGTATTGAAACTTGAAATGTGGAATGAAACTTGCTTGCAATGAGAATATAATGGTATCATTATTTCTTTTGAAATGTTTTAAATTGAGATGGATTTCGAACAAAAATGGAATTAGACCTTGAATCTAGATTGGATAGCATTTAATTTGGACAAATTTATGAATTCATCTTATGGAGATAATCCACAAACTTGAAAGGGAATTTGAAAGTTTAGAACATGGTTTGGGATTTGAATCGATTTTGGTGCAAGGGTGAAACAAGGCAAATATTTGGATTGTTCTTTTTGTTAGTCGCAATGTACTTGGACCTTAAATTTGATGAATGATAAGTAACCTTAAACTTTGAACTTGGAATTAGACACTTAAAAATAATGATAACTTTTCAAACTCATCTCAATCCAATTGATTAATTTGAACATCAATTTGAATCAATGACATTAAGTAGTCTTTTGAATGAATGCTTCCAAATAATGAGTCCAAAATAACCCTCACTTCTTAATAAATCCAAATTAACTTGCTTTCCCAATAAAACCTCATCTTCGAATCCATACAATCATGCATTAGCAACAAGTAAAAACCGATTGAGATGACACTAATATCCTGAATCTAATGAAACAACCATTCCACGCCTTGACTTGATAACCAAACCCCATCGTATTTCTTTGAAGAATCCAGCTCAATCATGATGAGTAATAGAATCTAATCCAAAATTCATGGAAACACTCCAAAGAATTCCGAATTCCAGATGCCAAGAACCCTAAAGAAATCAGGAGTGGAGATCTAGCTTTCCATAGCCACTGAAACAACTTCAAACACTTGTTTCAGAGTGAAGATCCTGCTTTGACAACTCCCTTACGAACCCACATGCTTGGTATGCACCATGGTAATGTATGATATGAAGAATGTATGAGTGAGGAGTTAGGGTGAAAACAAGGGTGTGACAGCTGCCCCTATTTAATCTTCTTGAACTTGAAGGTATGAGAGATAACGATTCTCAGATATTCAAGATCAAGGTAGATTAAATACTAGAATACTCGAGATTTTCAACTGAAGAGGTATGGGATGAAAGTAGACAGTTAGCGAGATGGTTTGAAAAAGGTGTCTATTAGTGAACAAGGGTTAAGGGAGATATGATGGTATGCTTGAGATGAAATGCAAAATGAACATGAGTGTTTTGCCAGCCGGAAGAGGAGACACCTCGTAATAGGGGATCATAGTTGGTTAGGAGATATTCCTTCTACAAAAGATAGAGAGAACTCAAGAGATATAGAAATGTGAGGTATTCCTTCTATAAAAGGTAGAGAGGACTCTAGAAATTGGTTTTCCTCTTGCAAAAGGCAAGGAGGACTCCCAAACAAAAGGTTTGGAGAAAATGTTTCCTTCTACAAAAGGTAGAGAGGACTCCGAAACAAAAGGCTGAAGATAAATATTCCTTCTACAAAAGGTAGAGAGGACTCCAAAACAAAAGGTTTGAAGACATGATAACTCCTTCTACATCAAATAGAGGAGACTCCCTTGGGAGAATATGATCGTATTTCCTTCTGTAAAGGCAGAAAGGACTCCATAACAAAAGGCTAGGAGAAAAAGTTCCTTCTACAAAAGATAGAGAGGACTCTAGAACAAAAGGTTTGGAGATAATTCTTTCTACGAAAGGTAGATAGGAAACCCCCTTAGGAGAGGACGATCGTACTTTCTTCTGCGAAAAGCAGAAAAGACTCCTGAACAAAAGGTTAGGAGAAAAATTCCTTCTACAAAAGGTAGAGGGGATACTTATGAAAGGTAAGCTGACAAAAACCTGTACAAAAGGTACAAGAGGTCTTACTAAAGGTAAGTTGAAAATGTTGCGAAAGGAAACGTAGAGATACATCGTGAAAGACACACGAAAAGACTCACAAGAGGTAAGTTCAGGGCAATAATAGTTTTCTTGCAAAAGGACGAGGAAAATTTGCATAGGGTATTAGAACATCATTTGACCTCACAGGCACAACGGCGGAGATGATATTATTTAAGTATGGCGACCATTCAGTTCTTGGCCACACAGGAATCAAGCGTCCAAATTGATGGAAGATACCCAAAACAAAATTTTTTCCGCGTGTAAAAGACAACGAAGACACGCTTACGAAAGGAAAGCGAAAGAGAAAGATTTCACGCGAAAGGCAATGAAGTCCCTTACGAAAGGTAAGGTGAGAAAATATCTTAAAATGGACTTATAAAAGGTAAGTGGATGAGGGGTTAAGTATCATGCCAGAATCTGGACAAGACTTTCATAAGAACTCGCATCTTTGAGGATGACTGGCTAAGCGCATGTGATGATGCAGCATGTATGCAAAAATGTAAAGGACGTAAGGACATGGAGGTTAGGGGTGATGCTTTATGCCAAGTGATTGGGCTTTGGTTTGGGGCGTCAAGCTTGACTTCCCAACTTCCTTGTGACGAAATTTGGATCATCTCCAGATGGTCATGACAAGTGGCACTGGTCAACTGGGTTGCCCCTGACTTAGTCCAGTTCCGAGGAATTTGTGATTTGAAGATGCTTTGTGTACACCTATGCCTATTAGAGGTCGTGTTTATTCTTCATACACCTTGATCGGAGAGCAATCTTATGCTTGTGTTATTATTGTCGTCCAATAATTCTCAATGCAATATTTATTAAGAATGAAAATTCTACTTTTTGCAAACAAACATAAAAAGTAAAAAGATGAAGCATAAATTGATGAGAAAGATTTTATTGATGATAAAGTGACCCATGAATGGGTAAATTTACATAAGGATACAATTCCTAAAAGAGGTAATTGCAAAAACATGACAAAAAGTACAATGGCAACGAGAAAACAGATCAGATTTCCGTTGAGTTCCAATTTTGCTATGATCCCCATGGACTTTGAGGTTTCTCGTACGTGGCTTCTGAGGAAGGTGGTTGGATTGATTTTTTTCTCGCATGTAGCTCTCTTTATTCTGATGATGAGCTCACAGACCCTTCGCAAACTGCAGTTTTTCTTTTTAAGGTCCCTAACTTTTGCCTAGACCGCCCTTTCGGGTTTTCAGTCTACCGGGATACCCTTTTTGCCTAAGTTGCCCCTGTGGGTTTACAACTTATCGGGTATTATTGTTTTTTCATTTTAAACCTAACTTTTTCCTGGAATTTTCTTTTTGTTGTCCACCGGGTTTGCTTTCAAGCATAGTATTTTTTTACTGTGTCTGCGTTTACAGGGGATGACAGATCTTCACCGTCCATGTTGGATAATATCAAGGCTCCTCCGGAGAAAAACTTTTTCACAACATATGGGCCCTCATAGTTAGGTGTCCATTTACCCCTTGGGTCTGTGTGGATTGGTAGAATCTTTATCAATACCAAGTCTCCCACTTTGAACTCTCGAGGGCGAACTTTCTTGTCAAACGCTCTCTTCAACCGCTTTTGGTAAAGCTGGCCATGGAAGATGGCTGCCATGCGCTTCTCATTAATGAGATTAAGTTGATCAAATCTTGCCTGCACCCATTCTGCTTCGTCGAGTTTGACATCGGTCAGAATTCTCAGGGAAGGAATTTCTACCTTAACAGGGAGTACTGCATCCATGCCGTATACAAGAGAAAATGGAGTTCCCCCAGTAGAAGTGTGCACTGAAGTACGATAGCCATGCAAAGCAAATGGTAGCATTTCGTGCCAATCTTTGTATGTTTTCACCATTATCTGAACAATCTTCTTGATGTTTTTGTTCGCTGCCTCAACTGCGCCGTTCATCTTCGAACGGTATGGTGATGAATTGTGATGCTCAATCTTGAAATTTTCACACAATTCCTTCATCATCTTGTTACTGAGGTTTGAACCATTGTTAGTAATAATTTTATTTGGAACCCCATAGTGACAAATGATTTCTTTCTTGATAAAGCGAGTGACCACTTGTTTGGTGACATTGGCATAAGACGTGACTTTCACCCATTTAGTGAAGTAGTCAATGGCCACTAAGATGAAACGATGACCGTTTGAAGCAGTTGGCTTGATGCGTCCAATCACATTTATACCCCATATAGCGAAGGGCCAAGGCGATGTCAAGACATTTAGAGGAGCTGGTGGCACATGCATCTTATATGCATAGATTTAACACTTGTGGCATGTTTGCACGTGACGATAGCAATCGATTTCCATCATCATCCAATAATAACCAGCCCTCAGGATCTTCTTAACCATCGTATGCCCACTGGAATGTGTACCAAAAGAGCCTTCATGGATTTCGTTTATGATTCGGTCGGCCTCGTGTCTATCCACGCATCTGAGCAGGACCGAGTCATGGTTTCGCTTGTAAAGCACATCTCCGCTTAAGAAGAATTTGGACGAAAGCCTTCTTAAATACTTCTTGTTTGTGATGGAAACATTTTCTAGATACTCTTTCTTTTCTAGATACCTTTTGATATCATAGAACCAAGGTTGATCGTCTATTGCTATCTCAGTTTCCAAACAGTGGGCAGGCTCATCAAGATGTTCAATGCAGATAGCGGGTGCCTCATTTTTCCACTTAACCTTGAACATGGATGACAACGTAGCAAGAGCATCTGCCAATTGATTGCTTTCTCTAGGAATGTGATTGAAAGTAATCTCATCAAAGTATGGGATTAACTTCAAGACGTGATCCCGATATGGCACTAATTTGTTGTCACGTGCTTCCCAATCACCTCTGACTTGACTGATAACTAGAGCCGAGTCTCCATACACTTCTAAAATCTTGATTCTGTGATCAATGGCGGCTTCAATTCCAAAGATACATGCTTCATATTCAGCCATATTATTGGTGCATTCGAAACATAATCTCGCGTTGAATGGGATATGGAAACCAGTAGGAGATGTGAGGATTGCCCCTATTCCATTGCCTTGAGCATTTGCGGCACATCGAACACGAGCGTCCATCGCGACCCTGGTTCGGGTCCTTCGTTTAGGCCTAATGTTTCATAGTCTCTGACAAACATGACATCTTCATTAGGGAAGTCAAAACGCATGGGCTGGTAATCTTCCACAGGTTGGTGGGCAAGATATTCAGATAACACACTCCCTTTGATAGCTTTTTGTAAAACATACTAGATGTTATATTCTGTCAGTACCATTTGCCAACGAGCCACTCGTCTGGTGAGATCAGGCTTCTCAAATATGTACTTGACAGGGTCCATCTTGGAGATTAACAAGGTTGTATGGGTGATCATATATTGTCTCAAGCGCTTTGCTGCCCAAGCCAATGCACAACATGTCTTCTCGAGCATTGAGTATCTCGATTCACAGTCGTTAAACTTTTTGCTGAGGTAGTAAATTACATGCTCCTTCCTACCGGTTTCGTCATGTTGACCTAACACGTATCCCATGGATCCCTCTAGCACAATCAAGTACATGATTAGGGGTCGTCCGGATACTGGAGGCATCAAGATCGGTGGTTTTGTAAGAACAGAGTATGCCTAAGAGGGGGGGGGGGGTGAATTAGGACTTTTGAAATTTTTCGGTTTTCTTGGAAATATACTTGATGGTGTTCTTGGTTATGGAAAGCAGTAAATCAACAGAAAGAAAGAAAGAAACAGGATTTATAGTGGTTCCCCTCACAATCCGAGAGTACTCCACTCCCCTTTCAACATGAAAGAGAATTTTCACTATTGTTTAAAACAGTACAACCTATCACACCATCAACCGGTGAGGCCTACTATCAAACAATAAAACTCACAAGTGTACAAGAACAATCCTCTTGTAAACACTCACCCTTGTGTCCAACAATCCTGGATCACAAGTCAAAAAATAAAATAATTGTAATGAATTTGGTTTGAGTATAACTGTCAAAGTAATCTTCTCCAATGAATCAAAATTCACTCTTTGTAATTTTTCAATACAAGTGTTCAATGAATGTGAAATTTTCAATGCAAGTATGAACACTTTTGAAAAATGAAATTGATTCTAAGATAATTTTAAAATCAGTATTGGAGATTGAAAAGTTTTTGAGTTATGTTCTATTGGTTGTTTTTCAAAAATGAAAAACTCAGAATTTATATTAGTAAAATAACCTTTCAGAAAAGGTATGATTTTATAAGATTCAAACCATGAAAAGGTATGTTTTTAAAATAATTTTTGAACTCAAAACAAAGCAATTTTTCACTGCACGTTCAGTGTTAATCGGTTAACCTATATGGTTAATCGGTTAACACTGGTACGTTAGCCCAGAAAATTCAAAATTCAAAATGGTTAACCGGTTAACCCATATGGTTAATCGGTTAACACTGCTAATTTTCAGAAAAATGCTTTTTAAAATTAATGTTATACCATTTTTAAGGTTTCAAAAACATGCTTATGTATTATGCACAAAAGATTGATGTTTTTGAACACTTGTATATCAAATTATAAAGGTGGATTTGATATACCAGTAATGCAGCCAAGTCTGGAAGAATCAGTTCCATATGTAGCTTGACTTGAAAGATAGCTTGATGACTTTATCTTCATGACTTTGAATGGCTTGTCTTTTTGCATTCAAGAGATGACTTTGAGTAGCATTGACATCATCAAAACTTGAGACTGAAGCATGCTTCTACACGGTTCTTGTAGATATTCCTTTATTTTCTCAAAGGCTTCCTGACAATTATCATTCCACACCACAACTTGATCTTTTCGAAGTAGTTTGAAGATGGGTTCACAAGTGGCTGTTAGATGAGATATGAACCTAGAAATGTAGTTCAATCTCCCAAGGAAACGTCGGACTTCCTTTTCGGTTTTGGGTGCTGGCATCTCTTGGATATCTTTGACCTTATATGGATCGACTTCAATTCTCTTTTGGCTCACAATAAAACCTAACAGTTTACCAGATCTTACACCAAAAGTGCACTTGTTGGGATTTAATCTCAGCTGGAATTTCCTTAGTCTGGCAAAAAGCTTCTCCAAGTGAATGAGGTGTTCTTCCTCGGTCTGGGATTTCGCAATCATATCGTCTATATAACATTCAATCTTTTTATGTATCATATCATGAAAGAGAGTGACCATTGCTCGCTGATATGTCGCGCCTGCATTCTTAAGTCCAAACGGCATGACCTTGTAACAGAAAGTTCCCCATGGGGTGATGAAAGTCATCTTTTCCATATTTTCTAGCGCCATCTTGATTTGATTATATCCAGAAAAGCCATCCATGAAAGAGAACACAGAGAATTGAGTCGTTTTATCCACTAATACATTGATATGAGGTAGCGGAAAATCATCTTTTGGGATGGCTCTATTTAGGTCTCTGTAGTCAACACACATCCTTACCTTACCATCCTTTTTTGGCACAGGTATAATGTTGGCAACCCATTGAGGGTACTTCGATACTCCCAAGAATCCGGCATCAAGCTGCTTTTGCACTTCCTCCTTAATATTAAGGGCCATGTCAGGTCGAGTTCGTCTCATCCTCTGCTTTACAGGCGGACAGTCCTCCTTGAGGGGCAATTTGTGCACCACGATGTCTGAATCCAAACCAGGCATGTCTTGGTATGACCAAGCAAACACATCTGTGTACGCACGTAGAAGCTCGATGAGTCTTCTCTTCACACTCTCCTCTAGGGCAGCGCCTACCTTGACCTCTCATCCTCTGCGGTTCCAAGATTGACAACTTCCACTGATTCTTGATGAAGTTGAATGGTCTTCGATTCTTGCTTCAACAATCTGGCTAACTCCTCGGGGAGTTCACAATCTTCCTCACAATCCTCATCAGTGTGGTAGATTAGGTTATCGAAGTCATATGGAAACGTAGCAGTATTTTTATCAATGGAATCTGAGGTAGATCTGCATGATTGGTGATTTTATGCTTTATTTCGAGAAGATGGAAAAAAAAGAAAAATGCAAGAAAACAATGTCATTTATTTATGCAAAAATAAAAAATAAAGACATGGAACACAATTGAATGCAAAAGGTTCATTTCATTCATGATAAATATTAATAGAAAACATGGGGGGCCCATACAAAATATTCCATATGCCTTGGGCAGAGCATGGGATTTGAAAGCAAACAAGGAAAATTACTCTTTGACAAGGGTGACTTCCGGTATCTCCGTAACAGTCCAATTGTTGAGTAGTTGATTCGATGCTCTTGGGTACACCATGAAGACTTCATTCAGTGCATCGTCTTCAGTCTCCACAAAGGTCACCTGATCATCCACTATAAGTCCACCACTAACGAAGGCAAGTGGAGGAATGGAACCTTTGCCTTTGTCAACGGTTGTCTTCTGCTGAACTTTGTGACTGCCAGGGTAACCCAGACCAGCTATGTTCTTGTTGATAGGTAACTCTAACACTCTTCCCTAACCTTCAGGGTGACCAGTCTCGATTACAGTTTTTGCGTCCTTCCAAGTAACCATGGGGGATCCAGACCTTTCTGGCTTCTTTTCCTTTTTCTTAGCAGGAATCATTTCCATACTCATCACGCCGAAAGCCTGAAAAAGAGTCTCATGAACTTCACCTCCCACTTCAACATAGCGAAATGAGGACAAATGGCTTACTAGCATATCCTCTTCTCCTTCAATGACGATAAGCTGATTGTTAACCATAAATTTTAGTCTTTGATGAAGAGTGGATGTTACAGCATCGGTTGCATGAATCCAAGGATGGCCTAGCAAACAACTGTAAGCTGGGTAGATATCCATCACATAGAATGTGATAATGAAAGTGTGAGGACCTATTTTGATAGGGAGATCAACTTCCCCTATCATAGTTCTTCTTTCCCCATCAAAAGCTTTCACTATCACTGAACTAGGCTTCATCATCAGTCCTTCAATGGTCAGCTTGGCCAAATAATTCTTCTATAAGACATTTAAATATGATCCAGTATCTACCAACACCCTTGAGAAAACAACATCAACACATTCGATGGAAATGTGCAAAGCTTTATTATGGTTCTTCCCCTCGGGGGGAAACTCTTCATCATTGAAGCTTAGAATATGCGCAGAGGCAATGTTCGACACAACTCCTTTGAATTGTACAACAGACATTTCCTGGGGTACATGGGCAGTCTTTAAAAACTTTATCAACATGGAAATCTTAGAAGGTGTTTGGTTGAGCTGGTCAACCACCTTATAATCACTTTTTCGAATGATTCGTAGAAATTCTTCAACGTCTTCACCAGAATTTCCTTTTTGAGTAGAGGTCTGCCCTTGCTCAGTCATTGTATGTTTCTCATTTGTACTGTTTGGTGGTGGTACGGGCGCAAAAATTCTCCCGCTTCTAGTTATTCCACCGGTTCCAACCATGTTATCTACAGAACTATCAACTTTCACAGCATCCTCCTCCACCTTCTGTCCATTAATGTAAACAGCTAGCTCATACTTCCAAGAGACAGCCTTGGTGCTCTCAAAAGGGAATGGAGCAGGTGTAGATATCACTAACGGAGCAAGTGAATGCGGAGATAGTGGGATCTCTACTTGATCGTACGGTATCTGTAGTGGTTCACGAACTTGATTATATGGAGTCTGAACAGGATGCCAATCATAATCACAGGGGATTTCCAAGGGCACACGAGACTCATCACATGAAATTGTTAGCGGCACCACATCACACGGGATTTGTAGTGGAATTTGGACAGGATACCAATCTTCATCACATGGAATGGTCAGAAGCACGTGAGGCTGCTCATACGGAATCCTCAATGGCACATGGTTTTGACCATATATATTATTCGACAGTTCTTCATCATAAGCAAATTCCATCGGATCACAGGGAATATCAATCAGGTCATATGGAATGTCTAGAGTTGCCACTTCTTCGGCATTTGATATATGTTCTATCAATATGATGCCTTGATCTAACAACTTCTGGATGCCTATCTTTAATTCATGACAACTTTAGGGATCTTCCACACAGTATTGACAATCCTTGGTACATCCTGGAAAAACATTCTTCATTAACAATTGTTCTTTAATAACTGCAAAGAGGGTCTTCATCTTGTCAACTTCTGACACCAACTTCTTCCCTCTTGACTCTTCAATCATGTTTGTAGCATGGTTCGACATTGGATTATTAGTCACATTGGGAGTGTTTTTGGTGAAATTGATGGCTTTTGAATCAATGAGATCTTGTACCACGTACTTCAAAGCTTTTCAGTTTTAAATATTATGTCTGGGAGCTCTAGAGTGAAACTCGCAACGGGCATTTGCATCATAGCCAGGAGGTAGGACAACCAGGGGAGCCTTCATCTCTCTCAACTATACTAAAGAACCCTTAAGAAAAAGTGGAAGCAACCTAGCGTATGTTGTTGGAATGGGATCAAATCTTTTCTCAGGTCTCCTTTGCCTTGGCGGACCCTGGTAATAGCTTTGACGTTGTTGGTAGGGAACTTGAACATCCGGTTGGCTTGTAGGTATGGAGATAGGTTGATTTGGAGTAACAGCAGCCACATGATGATAAAAACCTTGGTATGCTTTGGCTTTTCCTTTATCCATCGAGGAAATGTTTGTTTCCCCTTCTCTTTTTCTTGCAAAACCTTGGTGGGGTTTCTTAGGTCCACCCGAAACTCCATCAGCATTCTGAATCTTCCCAATCTTTATCATGTTCTCGATCCTTTCACTAGCCATAACTAAATATGAGAATACAGAGGATGTGCATCTAGCCAAACGTTTTAGGAAAGGACCTTGAAGAGTCCCCATGAACATATCTGTCAATTCTCTTTCAAGAAGAGGAGGCTGAACTCTAGCAGCTAAGTCCCTCCATCTTTGTGCATAGTCTTTGAATGCTTCGCTAGATTTCTGGGTCAGGCCTTGGAGTTGTGTGTGATTAGGCGCCATGTCATAATTATATTGGTAGTGTTTCAAAAATGCCTCGGCTAACTCTTTCCATGTCTTGATATGCGTACCTTCCAACTGCATGTACCATTCAAGGGATACCCCACTGAGGTTATCTTGAAAGAAATGCATTAGCAGTTTTTTGTCGTCAGAGTAGGCAGCCATCTTCTTACAATATGATCGGATGTGGGTTCGAGGATAGCTGGTCCCTTTGTATTTTTCAAAGTCGGGGACTTTGAACTTGAGTGGAATCTTAACACCGGGCACCAAACACATATCCGCGGCATCTAACCCGAAAGTGCTTGGGCCTTATAGTCCTTTGACTGTCTCTTGTAAAGCAAGTACCTTCTTTTCCAAGTCAGTATTCGGTACTCTGGAAGCGTCTACGACCAAGTCTTCGTGAGGGTTGTAGAAACCTTCGTGATCATCAACGTGGATTGGAGGAAGAACCACACCACCACCAGGAGTAGGGATTGCGCCTGCGCCAGCAGGAGTAGAGGTTGTGCCACCAGGTACGGGAATTGCACTTGCAGGAGTGGCACCACCAGGAGTGGGATTTGAGTCTGCAGTAGTTGGAATTGGAGTTTTGGTAGCGTTTCTCTCCACAACTTGTCTCATCTCTTCTTGTCCTCTAGCCATAGCCTGAATGACTTCCATTAGCTGGCCCATCTGAGTCTTCATTTGGGCCATCTCTTCCCTAAAAGCGACTTGATTCTGCTCAATCTGATCCATTAGTAATCTTTGATTGCCACGAGTGTAGTTGGGATGTTGGGAAGTCAGTTTGTTTACTGCGAATGGAGGTCAAGTATTTGTAAGTTTTGGTTTTGTTTTTATGAAATGCAGAATGATGTACGAATGCATATGGAACAATATGTTATGCGCAAAGCTCTTAGTAACCTTGTTAATTATCGTTAAGAATATAAACATTTTCCATTGCAATTAATCAGAAGAGACATAATAGAACAAAAACTCTCATTTCATTAAGGCTCGAGGCCGAGTTCAAATACAAAATACAAGAGATACACTTCTTAAACAAATTACAAATCAACTCTAAAGGTGACTCCTTGGGCTCTGCGAACCGCCTCCAAATCTGTAATGAGCTCTCCCATTATTTCCTTGCAAAACTTCACAAAGTCGAACACATGTACATGAGTGTTTTCAGGAGTCATCACTTGATCAGCCACCTTCAATTTTTCAGGGATTTGTTGAAGCACAAAGTTGGAGAATCCAACCAGGTTCACAAATTTGTTCTTCCATTCGGCATAGAGAATTTGGAGATTGTGGATGATGTCGTCTCTTTGAAGTACAGCAGCTTCCGCTTGACGACAACTTTCTTCCCAATAATGGCAACTTTCATGCAGCTCTAGGTAAAGCTCATCATAGATTCCATCTTTCAGCACCTTGATTTCCTCAATAGCCCTACCCAATTGGTATTCTGCTTGTACGAAATCTCGCTGCGCATTCTCCTTTTCCAACAGTGCACGAGCTAACTGATCCTTACAGCCTTGGATAATGCTATTCAACTTATGAATCTGAGCTTCAAATTTTTCCCTTTCATCTTTCTTCATTTGGGTGGCTATTCTTACATCATTTTCTAAGTCTCTGACCTTTTGCCATACTTGATCCAATTTTTCATTTTGGTGATCCAAGCCGGCGTTGGCATTTTTGAGTGCTCCACCAACCCATTTCTTCTTTCCCTTCTCTTCCCTAGCCTTTTTCTTACTATCCTCAAACTTTTCTTTCAACTCTTTGCTTTTGTCTTCCTAAGCTTTGCTTTTCTGCTTAGTCTCATTAAGTTGAATTCGAAGCTGAGTGTTCTCATCTTCAAGTTCTTGGACTTTAGCCTTAAGTTTCTCCATGTCTTCGGGTAAGATTGGTTCAGGCTCAGGATTCGGTGGGAAAGCAGATGCATCAAAGACAAAAGGTAACTTGACTTCTTTTGCTCTCTCTTTCACCCATTTAATATAAGGTTCACGAGCAAGGACATTATTCCTTCCATCGTCTGGATTGCTTCTCATGATGTTTACCCATGCTCTTCTTGCCTTTCTTACCGCTGGGTCATTTGGATCGGCCGTATTGACAAGGAACAACACCAAATCTTCTTCTTTAGGAGGGCCATCCATGGAGTGTCCAAACTGTCTTTTGAGTAATGTTGCACCCTAAAATTTGCTCAACATACTTCACTTGGTTTATGTTTCAATTGCATTATCATTTGCATAGTCAACCATGTACATAGCCCAATCATTTGCATATCATAGAATAGCATGCCTCCAACAAGGTATCAAGGTGTCTACCAAGATAAGAAGCCTAGCTAGGGGTGTTATTTGAGCCTAAGAGACTATCCAAGTCATCAAGAAATGTTTAAAGTTTTGAGAAGTTTGAAGGTCAACCAGTGGATTTCTCTCCTAATTTGAGGTATATTGAGTATCATCAATGGGAGTATGAGCTATGAATTGAGGGTATGGAATGTGTACAAAGCTTAAAAGATGTCTAGAGGGTCATATTGAGATAAGACAAGTCATTGATTCAAGAACAAGAGCCAGAGTTGAAGTACAGTCAATTAGGGTTTCATCTGGGGAAACCCTAGGTCAACCCTAGGTCAACTGAGTGATTGAAGAGCATCAAGGCTTAGTTGAAGGATGTGAGATTCATGAATTGATATGTGGATACATGTGTGGTGTTGTGACAAGGATAAATCAAAGAGAATCAAGAGTAGGAGGAGTTGCCAAATTAGGGTTTCAGTGTAAAATCCCCTAATTTAGGCCTATCTTCCAAGCCAGATAAGTCAAAATGCAAGTTTCAAATGGATTCTTGGTCAACATGAAAATTGTAGAGATTCTCAATAGTTTTAATTTGAGTACTAGAAGTCTTCAAGGAGATTTGTAGAGCTCAAGTTATGGTTCTTGCAAGTTATGGGTCATCAGAGGACACTGAAATTTATCTGTGAAAGTCACTTGACTTCCAAGCAACTTTTGCCCATGAAGGAGTTTTCAAATAGATTCTTGGCCAACATAAGAGTTGTAGGTCTTGATCTTAGCTTTAATATGAGTACTATAAGTACTCAAGAGGATTTGTAGAACTCAAGTTATGGTCTTGGCAATCCAGGGGTATTTTGGGAAAGTTGAATTACAGGTCATTTTTCAACATAGGTCAAAATCTCTATCTTCCACTCCTCAAATGGAAAAATGTTCAACATGATATGTGTTCAAAATGATGTTTTTAGTCTAGGTAAGAGGTCATGAGAGTTTGGAATGGCTTGCTTCACAAAATCACAAAAATGGCCTAAAATAAGGGTGAATTTTAAATAAACCAAGAATGAAAATTGGGGTTTTTGATCTACAAATCCAAACCAAGCCATATGACATACCAATTTGATTGTAAAATACATTTTGAGAACATTGACATTGCCACATTTTTGAGTTGAGGGATAATTCAATGACTTGCTTTGTAAAGGGGTTACTTACATCATAAGGCACATATGCAAAATCACTTTGTAAGGCATAACCAAGGCTTTAGTGAATCCTAACACATTCAATATGTCACCTAATGAGAATTTGGATCAGAACCAAGGCCTTGAGGCAAGCTAAAACTCAGCTGCTATGTATGAGTTTCTCATGATATTTTCAAGAGCAAGAGATGGTGAATTTCTCATTAGATCAATCCAGAAGATTCTAGAGTCTTCATTCATGTTCTATATAAGGATTAGAAGAGGTTCAAAGCTTGAGTGGGTGAGAATTGAGAGAAAATTGAGAGTTTGCAATTTCAACTTTCCATTTGCAAACAAAATTCGGTTACACCTTTCTACTCCATTTCAATCCATTCTTTTGATCTCAGAAGCTTGCTCTAGCATTGGTGGATGATTTCAGATAGAATCCATAGCAAGAACATTGAAGAATTGTGAGATAGCATTTGGAATTTTTCATCTGCAACTCAAGATCGAATTCAAGAATCCAAGCCATTTCAATCTCTTTCTTTGCATACAGAAGCATCCTTTGGTGTTGGTGAAGGTATCTGGAGCTTATTGAAGCTTATCTTGAAGCTTTGATCACTCTGTTCATCTCAAAATTACAGGTATGTAAACTTCACTCCATGGCTTGATTTAGATAGTTTCAATAGGTTTTGAATAGCTAGATTAAATGTAGATAGATGTAGGGAGCTTTCTGGTAGCATTAGGATTGATTTAGAGACAAAAAATAGGATGACACCATTTCTGTTCATGCTTGTATCTTCGTGTTCTTGGTGTTATAATCATGGTGTGATAGTGGAATTTTCTCAGTATGAAGTGGTGATGAGTTTGGGATGATCAATTTTAGGTTTAGTGAGTTTTGGTTCTTGACCAAATTCTGAAGTTCCAATCGTGTTTTGAGGAAGAGGATGATTCAATGTATGTGGTTAGCATGGTTAGATTCAGGGAAGAAAATGGAGTAGATTAGGATTTTTTAATTTTGATTTTTGATGAGGAATTGATGGAACACGATTGGGGAGAAGATGAGGTTGAAGCTCAGAGTTTCCATGGCGTTTCCCTCCAAGTTTTCAAAAGGTTGAAGACAACTTTCTAACCCTAGGATGCATAGTATGACTTTGACCAAAACAATATCTAAGGGCCACGATTTGCTTTCATTTGTGAAGGAGTCTCAAGAGATACCTAAACGCACCGTATCACTAATCAGTTTGTGATGGGCTTAATGATGTGTTTGCTAATCCCACCCCTTGTTCAAAGCCCAATAGGTATTACACTTGTAGGTGTTGCTATTCGTACCGAGGTTTTGTTATTTTCCATTGATTTTCATTTCATTTTTCTGACTGGTCATGGGCCTAACACGGGCTTGGCTATCTACACCCCCTCTGAGCCCATTTGCTTAAACACACTGCATATAATTGCTATCTGACACGCTTCTTTCTTATTTTCTTTTATTTTCATTTTAATTCTTCATTTTATTTAGGTTACTTAGAAAATTCATAAATAATTGGAAAATTAATATTTTTGGATGGGAATTTTTTTCCTATGTTCATGAAGGCTTCAATAAAATTATAGAAAAATAAAAATAACATTGCATGCATTTTTCTATTTATGGCATATTTTTTACATTTTATTGTTTTATTTCACTTTTATTTTGTACATCCAATTTTCTGATTTTTGTATGGTCATTTGATTTATAACTTTGACTTGATTCTTTTTTCCATAGTTAATATATAGTATTAGGTTCCCCCTAGAATTTTATCACATTTTTGTGATTTAATTTAGGTTAGTTTTGAACATCAAACTTTAGGGTGATTAGGATTAGGGTTTACCTTAACATAGGTGCATTTCAACACATAGTTTTGGGGTTTTAAGATTGATGTAGGTCTTGGGGTTTATATGGGGTATAGGGTACGTAGTTAGGATCCCTTAGAAATTAATCTAGGATTTTATGATGAGTATTTCCATTTTATTTGATTTTTTCAAATTGGTTGTTATTGGTGTGTTTCCCTCTTGGGATGTTGTTTTGTTTGTTGGGTTTTGGGCATTTCCATTGGGTGATTGGGCTTGGGTTTTGCTTGATGGAGCTAACGAATACTTGGAGATGATTGGATACAAATAATGATGCTTGGAGCTTGAAGTTTCTTGTGCTTGAAGATGCTTTGTGAAGACTTAGGAGGTAGGAGATATAGGGAGAGCTTTAGAGTAGACTGATTTCTTCTGTCAAACATAGAGGGCTTCTTGTGCCTCTATTCTATCCCATGACACAAGGTCCCCCAAAGAAGTTCCATATCTCCTTAGGAGGGATGTAGAGCATGCTTTTATTGGGTAGAACCTTGAGGATACCTCTCCCTTGCTATGATAAGATCTTAATGATTTCCCTGGGTTATCATTAAGCCTCTTAACATTCCAACTTCATGTATTAGTTGATTCTCTCCTGTGAGTGTTTACATTGAAGATTGGGAGCCTATTGAAGATGAAGTTCATTGAAGACTGGTGAAGATGAAGCTTGTACCTGTCAAAGCTGGATATCTGTGAAAATTAGGGTTTTGCTGCTGTTTGAGGCTGTTTGTTTGTTGGGATTCAGTGCTTGCTAAAGCTGAAGATTATTGGAGATAAGAGCTTATCTGAAGCTTGAATGTCATTGAAAAGTGAAGATGGGATCTTGCTTGAATCATTACTGTCAACCTTTTGCTGTTAATCAACTGTAGCTGCCCGAGCTGGTGCTGTTTGAACTGCTTACTGTAGGAGCTGGTGTTGCTGTCAGAGCTGGTGTTGGGTTTTATTTTCTTTTTCTGTATTGATTGTTGGCTTGTTCAGCTTGCCCCTTAGGTTTGAAGTGAAGCTACTTCACTTTGCCCATTGTTTTCCCAGGTTCGAGGTTGAGTGGGACTCCCTTGCCTCGCTTGTTTTGCTGCATCTCATGCATTTTACTGTTTACTGTATATCTGTTGTTTCTTTTCTGTTTATCCCCTAGGATCTCTGATTTCCTCTATGCAGGAGGGAATTATGACAGACATTAGGTTGTAATCCATGCATGACAACATTAGGGTAGTTTTGATTCCACTTTCAAACCCTAGGTTTTTTAGAGTTTCTTTCTCTTCTATCTCAGAACAATTCAAAACACAGTAATAAGGATAATCGATGTCGTACGCTACGAGCCTTAAGCTATTTGAGAGAGGGTTGCTGGAGGGTCACTCTTCAGTAATCTGATTGCTTAGTGTGTTACCCTTAGGGTGACATACGATGTAGTCACTCTCAAATCATAGTCTCTAGTGCGTCAGAGATTGCACACATCATAAAAAACAGTTCTTGCGTAAAAGACTGAAAACAAACATCAAAGTGTCATTTTTGTCCGCTTGGACCTGTAATCAGAAAAAAAACCCTTTCATAAGGAGATAAAAAAACATTCAGACAAACTTGTGTCTTCCGTAGCCCGAACTACGTTTGCTCTGATCTTTCATGCTGTATGAAAGTACGTAGGCATAGGATGCGATATCCTAGCGAGCAACCTTCCCCTCCTTTCCCGTAGGTAGGCGAACTACGTTGACTCTGATTTCTCGTTCCGGACGGGAATATGTAGGCATAAAGTGTGATACTTTGTCGAGTCCTTTTCTTTTCTTTTTAACCCAGACCTTTAGAGTAGATAGATAAACACACTCTTAGCCAGAAAACAAGCGAGGATCCCGTCGAGTACGACGGACGTGAGGGGTGCTAATACCTTCCCCTTGCGTAACCGACTTCCGAATTCAGGATTTGGTTGCGACGACCATTCCTTTCCCATCTTTGCGGTAGGTTTACTTCGAGCGTTTCCTTTCCCTCTTTTGGGATAAATAACGCACGGTGGCGACTCTTCCGTCATAGCCGGCGCCGATTTCCGCAGTAGCGATAGCTGACGACTCTGCTGGGGACTGGAGTATCCCCTATGCGAGTCAATCCTAGCGCTTGTTTTCCCGTCATGGGTGTTGTATAGATTTACTTTTCTGTCTTTACTTTCCGCATTTTATTATCAGCTTTATACTGTTATTGCTGCTGTGGGAAGGGGGTAATCTGTTGAGAGATAAGTCGGGCCTGGGCTTGAGGTTATACATAGACTTAGAAGTAGAGAGTAGTGGTTATCTTGCTTGCTTAGCTCGCACCAGCTAGCCGCGAAATTTACGCTCGGACGAGATTCTCTTTGATGCTTCTTGCCTGTCCCTTAGGGCTCGACAAGTTGTCTGACCCGAGGATTGTCGACTCTGGGGACCTATCAATTGGGATTCAACTAAGTGAGGCCGCTTCAAGGGATGATGATGCCACACCTTCTAGGTATCGTATCATCGCTCTTGAAAGTCTGTGACGTTGAACCCGCATAGGATGCCGTACCTCGTCTGCGAGTTAAGTACACACTGTTGCACCCCAAAATTTGACCAACCGGTTCCCATATCTGGTTTATGTGTCGACGCATTTTCGCATTCGCACTTACATACCGCATACAATGCATTTGTCCAGTCATATTGATTTTATCGGGATTACAGCCCTGTTTTCACATTTCGGGCGTTTCAGATCGGTTCGGATAATCGAAGGTTATTTTTGAGAAGTCACGCGCTTCCCGGGTGTTTTCAGCTTACGCAGTTGTTTTTGAGAATTTTGGTGTCTGGGTTTACTGCTTGTTTCGATCTGGTCTCGCGCTCTCTTTTATTTTGGTTGATTGCCTTTGTTTGCATTTTTAGGATTTAATAGCCTTTTATAGAATTTTAATAGGTTTTATTATTTTCTAGGGTTTAATATAGAATATAATAGAGTTTTTAGAATAATATATTTTTTTTAGATTTATTAGTTTTAATATAGAATTAATAGAATAATAGATTTTAATATAGTAAATAGAATTTAAATATATTTTTGTTTTAGATTAATTGAATAGCTTTTAATAGTATAGATTTTTATTTCTAGATAGATATTTGGTTTAGATTAATGGATTTGTTTAGTTTAATAGACTTTTCTTTTATTAGGTTTAATTAAAATTAGCCTTTATTAATTGTCCTTAATTCTTTTTCGTATTAATTAGGGTCAGCTCTATTAATTAGTTCATTTAATGGTTGGTTATTTCATTTTTTGTTAGTTAGTCACTAATTTTCGTTCAGCTTTAATTACTGCATTACATCATTAATTGAGTCTTAAGTGAAGTCTGCCATACATTAAGTCCTTAATCAGTGTTCATTAGTCTGAGTTGTATTGGGCCAATTATCCATTTCAAAAGCCCATAGTCCAATTCGCCATGTGTCTATAAAAGAGCAGTGCCACGCGTTGCCTTCAGGCCCTTCCACCTCATTCCACGTTTCACCCATGCAGACACATGCACTTGCCACGTTACACTCTGCATGGCCTCCATTCACCTCACAGATTCCACACGCGTCTCACTCCCTCAGCATGCAAGCGCCACGTTTCGCCACCTACCCCACCACACGCTGCATGCTAGCCACGCGTCCCCCACTACCAACTCCTCCCGCCGGCCATGCAGCCATCACCGGAGAATGGTAACCGTCACCGGACCACCGCAACGGTCGCCAAAAACTGCAATTATCATCATCCGTTCATAGCAACTTCATCATCTTCATCTCCGTTTTCCCAGATTCGTTCATAATCTTCAACGGAGTTCTTCACAGATTCATCATGTTCTTCATCCATTCATCATAATATCTCAAGAACATCACAAATTCCAGATTTGTCAGATCTTCACCTTCTCCGATCAAGATCCTCAACGGAAGCCTCATCACAGGTTCATCAATATTTTTCTAGAATCTGCATCCAGATCCAACGCGTTCATCATTTCTTCGTTAATCTTCATCTTTTGCGCAAGAACCGTTCATCACATTCATAGTCTTCAACTGAATCCCCAGAATAATCTTCATCATCGTTCCTAGAATCAAGAACATGCATCAAGTTCTTCATCGTTTGTTCATCATTTTCCAGAACCTTCATCTGTGTTCTTCAACATCCACCAATCTCCAGAAAGTTCATCAGTTTTACCAGATCCGCCAATGATTTTCCAGAAACACGTTCATCAACATGTTCATCACTCTTCTCCAACATTTTTCTAGAAACACAACATTCAACATCACCTGTTCATAAATCTCCAGATCCACATGCATCTTCAAGGAACCTTCGTGATCTTCGTGCATGTTCATCAAGCTTCATACGATTTCCAGATCGTTATCAAAGATCCGTTCGAGATTCGTCATCTAGATCTCCGATCTTCATCATCTCCAGATTTATTCAAGAAATCAATTATTCTTCCAAGATCTGTTCAAGAACTTGTTCAACATTCATCGTCTTCATCTTGTTTCTTCCTCCGTTTGTCCAGAAATCCACAGATCTGCGTGAAGATCTTCAAGATCCAGATGCAAAACTCCAAATCGGCCACCGTGAGCGTCCAGGAAACCTTCATACGAACTTCAACACTTTCAAGAATCTTCATCTCCTTCGAGTTTCTTCAGGATCTTCGATGAACTATTTCCTTCCATAAACTTGCTGCACGTCTTGCCTTCAAGAACGTCAGAGGATGAATCATGATTTTTCCAGAACTGGATAATTTTATTGTTGTTGCTTTGTTCGTTTGTTCTGTAGATTGGAGCGAGCTTTGAATTTGGATTTGATAGAAAGAAGTATTGTGAGGGAGAGATATTTGAGACTGAAAGAAAGGTTGAGACGGAGTTTGTTTCAAGAGTTGAAACGAGAGAATCCGAGAGTGAGAACGGCGTAGAGGGAGAAAGATGAATAGTGTCTGAAGGAAATGAATTAGGGTTTGCCTTTCAAATGAGAGAGTGGACGTGGCGTGGGTTGATGTTGGGCTTCAAGCCCGTTGGCATTCATTTTTTGGTACACCAGCGTTTTTTTGCACCCTCTCGTTTTCGTTTTTCTCTTTTGAGGAGATATTGGGCTGGGCCCATTCTGCTGATTACTGGACACACCTCCATTTTTTGTTACACGCCCCTCCCTGTTTTTTGGCTGTTAGATGTTGGGTTGGGCCCCCCTCTCTTATTTTTGCTAGCATGCACTCCCATTTGTAACACTACCCCCCCCCCCCTGTGCATTTTATTAGTGTTAACATTGTTTGTATTACAATTTTAATTGTAATATTTTCTTAGTAAATTTTAGAGTTTATTTCTTAGAATACTATAGAATTTTATTAGTATAGAATTCATAGAAATTTAGGTGTTATATTTTGTTAGGAATTAGAGTTAATTTTTTCCTTAGAATATTTTAATGCTTAGCATAGGTTTTAAGATTAATTTTCTTTTAGGAGATTTATAGTTTTATTTTCCTTAGAATATTTTCCAGTAGAGATTAATTGTCGTATTTTAGGAGTAGCATTTTATTTCCATTTTGCATTGGATTTCCCTCCTATTTTTGTTTCTTATCCGATTTTATCTTCGATTTTATTTCTGGTTGGCTGTGTAACATGATTCAATTGGAGAATGATTTTCGATATCATTTCTCTATCTTGTCTTTGACACGGAAATCAATACGCTACCTCTGAGAGTTCGATTTCTCGTATAAATCGAACCATGACGGTCTAAGCGTTACATTGTTCTTGATTCGAGCATCATCATCAAAGATCCAGAGAGGAGAAGATTGGAATGGAGCTTGCACGCATGTCAGGAGCCAGCGGAGCTGCTTCGTTCATCATCATCGTCGTATTCAAGTCTTCAGGAAACCGTCGAGTGTTGTGGACTGCATCGTCAGATACGAAGGAAATGGCGGCTGAGGAGTTTCTTCTTAGGTTCTTGCATGTGTGTCCCGAGTTCCTTCCCGTTTAGGAGTAGGCCTGCTTCCTCTTTGTTCCTTCCCCGTGCGAGCGAAACCCCTTTTCTCTCGTGTTCAGGCGATCGAGACCCCTTCTCTTGCCCTGTGCAATCGAGACTCGTTTTCCCGTCGAACTACGTTAGCTCTGATCTCTCGTGCCAGACGAGAGTACGTAGGCATAGGATGCGATATCCTAGCGAGCTCCCTTTTTCCGTTTTCCTTTTTCCCGATTTTGCTGTAGTAGGCTGAACTACAGCTGCTCTGATTTCTCATATCTAATGAGAATATGTAGGCATAGGATGCGATATCCTAGTGAGCACACTAACAACTAACCTTTCTGTTCTCTTGCTGCCGTGTGATCGAGACTTTCCCGCTGACGACTGATGTTATCCTTTTCTCTTGCCCTTGCGCATTTGAGACCAGACGGTAGTTTTAGTTCCCGTAGGTTCCCGTACCTTTCAAATCAACTTAATCTCTCACTCCTGTGTGATCGAGAACACCTGTCTAGCCGTAGTTAGCCTGAACTACGTAAGCTCTGATCTTCCACACTGTATAGAAGTACGTAGGCACAAGACGCGAAGTCTTGGCGAGCCAATTCCCCTGTAGTTTCCTGAACTACGATGACTCTGACTTTCTCTCTTGAGAATACGTAGGCATAGAGTGCGATGCTCTACCGAGTCAGTTTCCCTCCGTTTAGATTTAGCAGTCGTATATAGATTGTTTTGCATCCTTTAGACAAACCAAGCAAGCGTGGATCCCGTCGAGTACGACGGACGTGAGGGGTGTTAATACCTTCCCCTTGCGTAATCGACTCCCGAATCTAGGATTTAGTTGCGATGACCATTCCTTTCCCGTCTTTGCGGTAGGTTTACTTCGAGCGTTTCCTTTCCCTCCGTTGGGATAAATAACGCACGGTGGCGACTCTTCTGTTTAGCCGGCGCCGATTTTCGCAGTAGCGACAGCTGGCGACTCTGCTGGGGACTCCAACGGTTCCCAGCTTCTGAGGACTGCGATGGTTCCTTATGCATTTGGGACCCAACGTCCCTTACGAGAGTCAATCCTAGCACTTGTTTGCTTGTCTTTTGGATCCCGTCGAGTACGACGGACGTGAGGGGTGTTAATACCTTCCCCTTGCGTAATCGACTCCCGAATCTAGGATTTAGTTGCGATGACCATTCCTTTCCCGTCTTTGCGGTAGGTTTACTTCGAGCGTTTCCTTTCCCTCCGTTGGGATAAATAACGCACGGTGGCGACTCTTCTGTTTAGCCGGCGCCGATTTTCGCAGTAGCGACAGCTGGCGACTCTGCTGGGGACTCCAACGGTTCCCAGCTTCTGAAGACTGCGATGGTTCCTTATGCATTTGGGACCCAACGTCCCTTAAGAGAGTCAATCCTAGCACTTGTTTGCTTGTCTTTTGAGTATTTTTTTTTTGTATTGCTATTATCTGTTGCTGTTATGTTGTTGGGTGGGGAATGTTCCTTTGAGTGAGAAGCCAGACCCAGGCTTGAGTGCACCTTAGAATTAGTTGTGGAAATTAGTGGGCGTGTGCATGCTTTGCATGTACAAGTGTCTCATGAAATCCACGCTCAGACGAGGTTCTCCCGGTTGACTTCTTTTTCAACCCTTTCGGTTGAGGGGGTTGTTGGTTTGGAGGATTGTCGACTCTGGGGACCGATCATTTGGAAGTTGGCTAAGTGAGGCCTCTTCAGGATATGATGATGCCACACCTTCTGGGTATCGTATCATCAGTCTTGAAAGTCTGTGACGCCGACGACCGCATAGGATGTCGTACCTTGTGTCAGTTTAGGTCCATACCCGTGAGTGGGAGGGTTTCTTGCAGGAAACTTGACTTCCAGCCTACCCGTTATTGTGGTCTTCTCTTCAGAGCGAGCATACTGTTGCACCCCAAAATTTGACCAACGTT
The DNA here is from genome assembly GCA_963859935.3 of Lathyrus sativus. NCBI lineage: Eukaryota > Viridiplantae > Streptophyta > Magnoliopsida > Fabales > Fabaceae > Lathyrus > Lathyrus sativus. Next base: position 55,155,742 of record OZ012737.1, on the reverse strand, counting down.
TCTTTACCTAGCTTGTGTTTCATTTCATTCACATTAGCATTATCATTTGCATTTCATTGACATGTATGCAGGAGATCAAGAGGTATGACTACCAATAAAAAGGACACAAGAGTTTGAAGCTAGCCAAGAAGGATTATTCAAGTGTTCAAGGATTGATATCTTTGTCAGAGAAGTTAGAAGATTCTCAGAGAGAGTGGTTGAAACCAAGAGTGTGTGCCTCCTAACTTGAGAGTTGTGGAAAGACCTCAGATGATTCTGAAGCCAAGAATATGGACTTGAAGCCTTGAGAGAGCTTATGAGATGTCTTGAAAGCCATCATGAGGCCTAGATAGGTCATTGTGCAAGATTAAGAAGACTCAGCCATAAGTGGTGTTAACTTGGGTTTGACTGGGTCAATCCTAAGTCAACTGATGATTTGAACAAGGTGGAGACCTAATTCAAAGGCCATGTGATCATGGATTGATGCATTGAGATGCTATAAGGATTATTACAAGGTCAACTCATCATGATTGCAGAGTTGGAGAAGTTTCAAGCTAGGGTTTCTAAGGCTTGACAGTGTAAAATCCCCTAGTTTGACCCGTATCTTCAAGGCAGTTTAGCTCAAGATGTGATTATCATCTCATCTTGCCCCCAACATGAATGTTGTAGATCTTGTTCTTAGCTTTAATTTGAGTGCTAGAAGTCCTTGATAGGATTTGTAGAACTCAAGTTATGACTTTGACAAGTTACAGGTCATTTGAGGTATGTGAATCTAGGGGCTTGAAAGTTACCCAACTTGCATCAAACTTTTGCCCAAGAAGGATGATTCCTATGGACTTTTGGTCAACATGAATGTTGTTCCTTATTCTATTAGATTTCTAGAGAGTGCTAGAAGTCCTTTATAGGATTTGTAGAACTCATGTTATGGCTTTGACAAGTCAAGGGCATTTTGGTCATTTGGAGATTATAGGTCATTTCAAGTATAAAGCCATAACTCCTATTTCTAAGCTTCAAATGGAAAAATGTTCAACATAAAACTTGTTCAAAATGATGTTTTAAGGCTAGTAAGGAGGTCATGAGATGTTGGAAATGCTTGTAGCTCAAAGTTGCAAAAATGACCTAAAATAAGGGCATAAGTTAAATAAACCAAAGTTGGAAATTGATATTTTCAATCTACACATCCAAAACATGGCATGTAATATATCATTTTGACTCTAGAAAACATTTTAAGAACATTGGTTTAGCCACATTTTTGAGTTGATATTAAATTTGTGGACTTGCTTTGGAAAGTGGTTACTTGCATATTAAGTAACATTTGCAAAACATAGAATCAAGGCATGAGCAAGGCCCTTGGCAAGCTAAACCCTTCCAAAGTGTCACTAGGGGAGAAATTGAAAGAGATTGAGGTTGGTTTCAAGCTGTTTGCAGGGTTGTACATATCATGATACATGGTTGAAAATCTCATGACATGAGAAGTGGAAACTCTCATTAGAAGGATCTAGAGGGTTCTAGATCATCCAAACCTCATCTATATATTGAGTAGAGGTGATCCATTGCAGAGGTTGGTGATGATTGAAGGAGAGAGCATAGATTGAGATTGAAATTTCATAGCTTGCAAGTACATTCGGTTTCATCAAATTCTTCACTTCCCATCCATTTTCTTGATTGAAACTTCTTCCATGGATGCTAAGGAGTGATTCCAGATCATAATCCAAGAGAATTCGTGGCTGAATCTTGTAGGAGCAATTGAATTTTTCCACCTGCAACTCACCATCAGATTTCAAGATTTAGGAGCTTTCAACCGTTTCTTTTGCATACAGAAGCAAGAAGAGGGTTCATTGATCGTGTCTGGAAGATTAGAGAGCTTGATTTGGAGGTTTAGTGCATCTGTTCATCCAAGATTTTCAGGTTAGCAACTTTCTTCCTCTAGCATGATTTAGGTAGAATCAAGATGAATTAAGGTGTTAGAAGCATTGTAGAATGGTGTAGGATTGATTTCAGACCATTAATTTGAGAATTAGAGACAAAATAGGTGTATTACCATTTTCGGTTGAGGTTTGGATATGGTGAATCTTGAGGTTTCAGAGGAAGTTAAGGGTATGGTTGAATTCGTGACAAGATTTAGGACAAGTTTCATGTGTTGACAGTTTGCAATGGAGACTCCTAGGGAGAATTAGGGTTGAGGAAGATGGCCGGAGCACCACCGGTGGTGGCCGAAGCTGCGCGCGAAGTTGCAGAGGTTTGAAAGGTAGGAGATAACTCTGGGACCATCAGATCTTGGTTGGACTTTGACTAGAAGCTTGATCCAATGGCCACGTTTTAATCTCAAGTTGTGAAGGATCTGAATAAATGAAACACTGTGTTTCATTTAGTAGCTGATGCTGGGCTTACTGAATTGGTTGTTATTCACACCCCCCTGATGGCCCAACCCATAGTTTGAACTGAGTTTCATTTCTATTTGCACCGCGCGTGTGATTAATTTCCATTGATTTTCTTTTAATTTTCATTTTATTCATGGTTCTTAGAAAAATCATATAAAATTGAAAATTAATCGAATTAATCCCATTCTTTTTGCATTTTACTCATGATTGAGTCTAGTATTGTTTAGAGAAAAAATATTTTCTTTTCATGTATTTTCTGATTTTATGGGAATTTTATATTTTAATTGATATTAAAATGGTTATGTTTGATACCTAGTTTTGTGGAATTTTGTGTGATCATATGGTGATGATTTTGATCCTAACTTTTTGTGTGCGATTAGGTTAGACATGTATGATCCCATAGCATTTTTATCACATTTTTGTGATGAAAATAGGTGTGCTTTCTAGATTGATATTTAGGTGCTTCCTTTTAGGGTTTAGGTTTAGTACCCCATAATGTAGGATTTAGTTCTAGGTCTAATTTGATGATTGGATCTCTGAAATTAATGTGGTAGAGTCATGATTGACCTAGGTTCCCATAGTAATTTTTTAGGATTTTACAATTGGTTTTAGTATTTTAGTTAGGACTAACTTTAGTACTAGGTTTTAGGTGATCCTAACTTACTAATTCAACTAGTTTAACTTCTTTAGTCCCCTTAGATTAGGGTTTTGCTTTGTTTGCCTTTGGTTGAGATTGAAGACAAGTTGAAGACAAGGTGAGGATGCTTGAAGTTGCTTGAAGTTGCTTGGAGCTTGGATTTGTTTGTGCCTGAAGGTGTCTGAGGAAGGTTTAGGAGATAGGAAACATATGGAGAGCCCTAGAGTTAGAAGGATTTCTTTCACAAATATGGAAAGCATCTTGTGATTCCATTCCTCCCAATGACTAAAAGTCCTCCTCAGATATTCACATCCCTCCTTTGGAGGGATGAGTGGTTTTATCTGGGAAGTAGAACTTTGAGGGAACCAGTCTCTCATAATGATGAACCCTTAAAGGCTTCCCTTGGTTGTCAGTGAGCTGTTTATCATTTCCACTCATCCTGTTAAATCAATTGTCTTCTGGTTTGAGTATCTTGAAAGATGTTGGACTTGAGTTTGAAGATGAGGACTTCACTGAAGAGTGTAGAAGAGGATGATTCCTTGAGCATTGACATTGCAGCTGAAGCTTGAAGAGCAAGGAGAACAAGTTGATACTTGAAGGTCCAATTGAGATTGGGTGATGAGCTGAGGCTTAAAGATTGAAGGATGAAGTTGACACTTCCATGTGATTGAATACTACCCTGAGAAGCTGAAGCTTGAAGATGAAGAGGAAAGCTAGTTGATACTGGTGAAGCAAAGAGAGCTGAAGCTTGAAGACTAAGTTGATACTTATGAAGAGGATTCAATTGAGATTGAGTGTAGAGCTGAGGCTTGAGGAATAAAAAATGAGTTGATCTTTACATTGATGCTTGGAGAGCCTGAAGGAATTAAGTTGATACTTGTAGTTAAGAGTGAAGCCTGAAGGTGGAATTGACTAAAGAGCTGAAGCTTGGAGAAGTGAAGATAAGTTGAAACTCATGTTGATGGGTTGAAACCTGGAGAAGCAAGTTGATACTTGGCATGAAGGGTGATTGAAGTTTGAAGACTGGGTTGCTGTTAGAAGAGCTGAAGCTTGGAAATGAAGAGGGAGTTGTTGATCTGCTTTCTTGTCTATTTTCTTTTCTGTATTGCAGATGTGCCTTGTTTGACTTGCTTGATGCATTAGAATAAGTTCATATCTAGACTGATTTTAATCTAGGAGCATGATTGCACTAGAGGTTGAGTTGCTCCCTCTGCTTGTATTGTTACTGTATGGCTTTGCTTGCGGGTATTCGGTAGAGCCCAGCTCCCTTGCCTATGTGGTTTGTGTTGCTTGATAGCATTTCATTTCCTCTGTATGATTGCAGTTGCTATTATATTCTGCTTGATAGCATGTTATTTCTTTCTGTATGATTACAGTTATTCATTCTGGCTTGAGGTTGAGATGAGCTTGTGGAGGCTGCTGCCCCACACACATTTCCTCCCTCACTTGCATTGCATGCATTTTACAGTCGTTTACTGTTTACTGTTTAGCTGATGCTTTATCTGTTTCTGTTTATCATTGACATGATCCCTTAGGAATATCACTTCCTTTGATAAGGAAGTGATGATAGAACTTTAGGTTGAAACCTATGCATGATAACTTCTAGGAGTTCCCTGTTTCAAACTTCAACCATAGGATGAATCCTTGGCATGACAACAGTAGGACTTGATAGTCTCCCCTTAGTTGAGCCTGTTCTCTCTTCTCATCTCAAAACAAATTAAAATACAGTAATAAAGGTTAACTGACATCGTACGTTACGAGCCTTAAGCTATCTGAGAAAGGATTGTTGGACAGCTTCTTTCCAACAGTCTGGATGTTTAGTATGGCACCCTTTGGGTGACATGCGACACATTCACTCTCAGGTCATAGTCTTTAGTGCGATTGAAATTGCAAACACAATAAAAAAACAGTTCTTCCGTAAAAGACAGAAAACAAACTTCAAACCTTTTTGCCCCGTGGGCCCATAATTCAAAGGAAAGCTTTTCTGAAGAAAAGATTGTCATTAAACTCCAGCGCTAACGCAAACCGGCTTCGTCCATAACTGCTGGAACTGCTGTTTAACCCTACTCGATAAAACAGATGAATCTGAACCCCCATAAGCCGTATTAGCCCGAACTACGTAAGCTCTGATCTCTCATACCTGTTGAGAGTACGTAGGCACGATACTGACGTATTGGCGAGCCACCTTCCCCGTAACCCGTAGTAGGTCGAACTACGTTGACTCTGATTTCTCATTCTCTGATGAGAATACGTAGGCATAAAGCACGACGCTTTGCCAAGTCATTTTCTTTTCTGTTTAAGCCAGCCTTGATAGGTAGATAGATAAACCAACTCGTCCAGTAAACACAACAAGCGTGGATCCCATCGAGTACGATGGACGTGAGGGGTGCTAATACCTTCCCCTTGCGTAACCGACTCCCGAACCCAGACAATAGTTGCGATGACCTTGTCTTATACCTTTTCGTCAGGTTTTTCCGATTGTTTCCTTTCCCGTTCTAAGGGATAAATAACGAAAGGTGGCGACTCTTCTATTTTGCCGGCACCTTATTTTCGCGGAAGCGACAGCTGGCGACTCTGCTGGGGACTTGATAGTTTTCTGGGATCCAACATCCCGTATGCGAGTCAGTTTGGGGATCCAACGTCCCCTGCGAGAGTCAATCCTAGCGCTTGTATGATTACTTGTTGGGTTGTGTTTATTTATCGCATTTTATTTCCCGCACTTTATTTTCAGTATGATATGATTATCTGTGGTGTTGTGGGGGGGGCATTCTGATGAGTGAGAAGCCAGACCCAGGCTTGAGTGTACATAGCATTAGTTGTGGAAATTAGTGGGCGCGTGCTTGCTTGGCAGGCACTAGTGTCTCATGAAATCCACGCTCAGACGAGGTTCTCCTGGTTGACTTCTTTTTCAACCCTTTGGGTTGAAGGGGTTGTTGGTTTGGAGGATTGTCGACTCTGGGGACCGATCATTTGGGATTCAGCCGAGTGAGGCCGCTTCATGAGCTGGTGATGCCACACCTTCTGGGTATCGTATCACCCCTCTTGAATGTCTGTGACGCTGATGACCGTATAGGATGCCGAACTTGAGTCAGTTTAGGTCCATACCTGTGAGCAGGGTTAGGTTTGTTGCAGGAAACTTTGACCTTCAGACTACCTGGTTTTCTTGATAGTGGATCAATTTTGTTGATACCGGAGGTTCTCATTATCAGATATATGATTGTTCTTGACAGAGCAGAGCTTTGGTCCTATATCAGAGGACCTTATATTCAGAGATGTGTATTTGTTCTTGATAGAGCAGATTTATGATTGGGGTCTGAGGATCTCATCAGCTGATGTGTATTTGTTCTTGATAGAGCAGGTTTTGATTGGGATCAGAGGGTCTTATTATCAGATGTTTGTTCTTGACAGAGCAGAGTTTTGGTCCTGTATCAGAGGACCTTATCTTCAGAGATGTGTTTGTTCTTGACAGAGCAGGTTTATGATTGGGGTCTGAGGATCTCATCAGCAGATGTATGGTTGTTCTTGACAGAGCAGAGTTTTTGGTCCTGTATCAGAGGTCCTTTATCAGATGTGTGTTCTTGACAGAGTAGAGTTTTGGTCCTGCATCAGAGGGCCTTATTATCAGATGTTTGTTCTTGACAGAGCAGACTTATGGTCCTATGTGTGTGTGTTCTTGACAGAGCAGATTTGTGATCTAATACCAGGGTTTTTTTCTTATCAGAGATAATGGTTGTTCTTGATAGAGCAGGATTATGGTTTTGTTGATACAGAATCTCCACAGCACAGTTGCCTTGATCTCCTGCTGCATGATTGCATTTTACATTGCTTTGCATACTCATTTGCATTTCATTAACGTGTGTCTGTGTTGCAGGTACCGTTTTCCCCGATCCAGGATTTCTTGCCTCCTATTGTATTGTTTTGGGTTCTCTAAGGAAGACCGTGGCTTACAAGCTCCCTGCCCCTGATGTGGTTCAGCTGACCGGTTTGATTGCTTTAGCAGATGATTCCGCGAGAGATGAGTTCAGAAAATCTTACGGCAAATTGCTCAGTTTGGTTCGTAAACCTTCTGCGTTCGAGTTGAGTGGGTTGCACGCTCTACTGCAGTTCTACGATCCTCCGTTGAGATGCTTCACTTTCCAGGACTTTGTTCTCGCACCCACGCTGGAGGAATATGCTGATTTGTTAGGTGTGCCTATCAAGAGGCAGATGCCTTTTGCTCATATGGATGTTGAGCCTAATCTGGCTGGTCTAGCTCCGTCACTTCATCTGGATGCCTCCGAGTTGGTATTGTCTTGTTGGAACAAGGTTCCCGGTTTCTCCTTGCAGTTCTTAGTGGGAAAGGCTCAGCAGTGCGCTAAAGACGGATGTTGGGTCGTGTTTAATGCCATTCTCGCCCTGTGCATATATGGCATCATTCTGTTCCCCAATATGCCCGATTTTGTAGACTTCGACGCCTTCCGCATCTTTGCTTCAGGGAATCCAGTCCCTACCGTGATAGGAGATGTCTACCATTCTATCCACTACAAGAACGAAAACAGAAGGGGCAAGAATGTCTCGTGCTGTGTACCCCTGCTCTATAAATGGCTTGATAGTCATCTGCCCAAGAGGGGTCCCTTTGTTTCGTCTGCAGCCACAGCTGAGTGGTATGAGCGTTTGATGAGTCTATCAGCGGAGGATATTGACTGGTTTGACAGAGATAGGTTGGGTACCGAGATTATCTTCAGCTGCAGCGGGTTTCTGAACGTGCCTTTGATAGGCAGGAAGGGCTGTATAAACTATAATCCTTCTTTGCTGGTCCGACAGTTCGCGTATGCTTTGAGAGCTCCGTCGAAGGATGAAGAGGTACAGGAATCTCTGTACCTCACTGGTCTTCTAGAAGGGGATATGTTATCTAAGCTTCAGCGTGCTTGGAATGGTATCAGTAAGCGGGGAAAACCATTGCTGGGGAGAAGAAACAGTCTAGCCTACGCCCCATATGTGACTTGGATCAGAGCCAGAGCAGATGCTGTAGGGATGTCGTTTCCTCCTACCAAGCCAGAAAGCCCTCTAGTGATTGAAGAGCCTACCACTGTGCACATTCAGCAGCATAATCGGGTGTTAGCTGAGAGAGATGAATTGAAGAGGGCAAATGAAGAACTGGAGAAAGAATTGGCGCAGCTCAGAAGCGAGAGAAACAAAGTCGTTCATTCCTCCAAGAGGCAGACGGAGCTGGTAAACCAGTTAGGGACAGATTTGACTAAGTAGATAGCCGAGCGTGAACGCATGGGTCGAGACTTCAAAGTTGTCAACGATGTACTGGCCACGAAGAAGCAGCACTTGGACGAAGCGTATCGGAGGATATCCAAGTTCAACCAGCACTAGAAGGCCTCCCTAGCCAACAGGAAAGAGCGGGAGGATAAGCAGATGCAACAGATCTCCAAGCTGAAAGCCCAGGTGAAGGCTAGTGAGAAGAGGTTTGATGAAGAAACCGCTCGCAGATATGCCGCTGAAGGCCAGCTCAACAGGGCTCTTGCTAACCTGAAGGAGCGCAAACTGACGTTTGAGTCCAAAAAGCGGAAGTTAGAAGATTATTTCGGCGAAGGAGCATGGGAAGTTTTGGTCGAAGGTCTTCAATATACCATTATGCAGAGGGAGTTACTCGTCGAAGGGTTGCTCACTCGGCCTGATCATCCAGAAACGAAGGAGCTGTTAGAAGAGTTTCGCGCCCGTGGTCGTGCTTGACTATTTGTATTCCTTTCGTTTTGATCATTATTGTATGCTGACCATCACCAGGCTTGTTGGTTGAGGTCATGCTATTGATTCATCTTGTACTCACTGATGTTGTGTACCGCCTTGATGGGCTTTCTATATATGAGATGTTATTTCCATAACTGGACTCGGACTTCTTATTATCCGCACTGGCACTCAGACACTAGGATCGGGGGAAATCTCCCTAACGCACAGACACACGTTTGCATTTGCATGAAGCATTTGCATAACGAGCACTTTGTTGTTTCTCCTAACCCTTTTGTGTTTCCAGGTTGTTTCAGGTTGTTCCAGGATTGATCAGAGACCTATCCACCGCTATCCAACCAGAGCAAATCAAACCAGAATCATGGAGCAAGTGCAAACTGATGTTCAGGAACTCCGCGAAAGAGTGGATCGCTTCATGGAGCTCATGCAAGCGGTCGCCAATGGCCAGGATCAGCTCAGAACCTTGGTTCAGCCTTTGATTTCAAGGGTCGATAGCAATGGTGTACTCCATGGTGGGACTGTTCCAACCCCTCCACCAGTTGAAACTCCTCAGAATGGCGTCCCCGTGACCGGGGGGAATGGCAGTGCCAGCAGCAATGTGATAGCTAACATGGGACTCAACGGTAATACGACGGGCGTCGGTAATGGGAGTCTTGAAGCTAATGTCAATGTTGGGCTGGGCAACGGCAATGCAGGTGTTGGGAATCTGTTCGGGCCTCAGCCGTGGTTAGAAGACCGTCAAGACGATGTGTTCTCTCAGAGAGGTGCTGAAGGGGAGCTGACTGCTGAAGCACGGATAAGGTTCAAGGCACTCGAGGATAAGATGAGAAATATCGAGAACCAGAACACCCTGGGTGTTTATATGTCCAAGTTGGGACTGATTGCTGATTTCAAGGTGCCTCCCAAGTTCAAGGTACCTGACTTTGAAAAATACAAGGGCACCACTTGCCCTCGCGTCCACTTGAGATCATATTACAGGAAAATGTCAGCTCATTCTGATGACGAGAAGTTGTTGATGCACTTCTTTCAGGACAGTCTGTCCGGACCATCCCTCAAATGGTACATGAGTCTGGAGCCTACCAGTGTGCGCACGTGGAAGGACCTTGCTGAAGCATTCGTGTACCACTACCAATATAATAGCGACTTGGCCCCGAACCGAGTCCAACTGCAGAATCTGTCGCAAAGGAACAACGAAGGGTTTAAGGAATACGCCCAGCGGTGGCGTGAATTGGCAGCTATGGTTCAGCCGCCGATGGTTGAACGTGAGCTTGTGCAGATGTTCGTAGCCACCCTCCCAGGGGTTTACTATGAGAAATTGGTCAGCGGTATGTCTGGAACCTTCTAGGATCTCATTATCACGGGTGAGCACATTGAAAATGGGATCAAACTCGGAAAAATTCAAGGTGAGTCATCCTCAGCTGGAGGAGGCAGAAAGAAACCTTATGGTGGCAAAAGACGGGAAGGAGAAACGAGCGTTGTGTCCAACGCTCGAAGGAAGGGTAAAGGCCCTCACCAACAGGTGGCCAGCATAACTATCCCGGCAGTTCAACAGCCATAGCAACAACAGCAACAGCAACCGAATCAACAAGGGTACAAAAAGTATTAGAATAGGGCACCTCTGTCGAGTCGTCACCTCGAGACACCGCCCATGTCGTACGCGCAACTATTGCAGACCTTGCTTCAGCTACAGTTGATCCAGAAAAGAACCCTGGCTCCCTTGACAGGGGCACCTCCGCCAGGTTATGACGCGAATGCAACTTGTGAATTTCACTCAGGGGCACCAGGCCACACAATAGAGAATTGCAAAGCCTTCAAGCATAAGGTGTAAGACATGGTGGACGCTAAGATCATCAACTTCTCCGATAATGTGCCAAACGTCACGAAGAACCCTATGCCGAATCATAGGGTATGTGGAGTAAACGCCATTATTGAAGACGGGAACTTGGATGTGTTGACTGACGTCAGAGATCTGAAGACGCCGCTTAGCTTCGTTAAAGCTAAGTTGATGAAAAGAGGTTTCTTTCCAGGTTGTGGAGAGCTGTGTATGGGTTGTGCGGCTAGTCCTGATGGATGTGAGCAGTTGATAGAAGGGATTCAAAGTCTGATGAATGAAGGGATCTTACAGTTTAGCCGGAGGGCCGAAAGTGGATCAAGAGAGGTAATGCTGAAGCAAGATGATGAGGTTGCCACCATCACCATCCCTCGCCAGACGATAACTATTTATGCACCCAGGCCGCCTACGATTACCATCACCAAAGCTGGGCCAATACCGTTCGAAAGCACTAATGCTGTCCCATGGCATTATGGGGCTGAAGTCTACTACAATGGACAGAAGTTGGAGCTAGAACCGTTTGGGTCGTCTGTAGAGAACCTAGCGGGCGTTAGCGGAATTACTCGCAGCGGGAGAGTGTTTGCACCACCTGAGGTCGTGGCAGACAAAGCAGACAGAGCTGATGCAACTGATAAAGGTAAAAGTAAAGTCGTTGAAGAGATCCCGCGTGGGGCAGAAAAAGACTTACTCGTTAAAGACGCCGAGGAATTTATGAGGTTGATTAAAAAGAGTGACTACAAAATCGTGGATTATCTCCATCAGACACCCTCGAAGATTTCCATCCTGAACCTGTTGCTGTGTTTTGAAGCACACCGCAATGCGCTGCTGAAGGTGTTGAACGCCGTATATGTACCGCAGGAAATATCGGTAAACCAGCTAGAAGAGGTCGTAGCCCACGTGAATGCTGGAAATAGGTTAGGGTTCACTGACCTAGAGCTGACGCCAAAGGGAAGGAATCACAATAGCGCCCTGCACATCTCGATAGAGTGTAGGGGAACGATTATGTCTCACGTGTTGGTGGACACAGGGTCGTCGCTCAATGTTCTTCTGAAGAAAGCATTGATGAAGTTGGATATTCGCGGAGTGATTTGCACACCCAGTGATCTGGTTGTGAAAGCGTTCGATGGAACCAAACGCCATGTTTTCGGGGAGGTGACCCTGCCAATCCAAGTCGGGCCGGAAATGTTCGACGCAATCTTTTACATTATGGACATCATGCCTGCCTACAGCTGTCTCTTGGGCCGGCCGTGGATCCATGCTGCTGGAGACGTGACCTCAACGTTGCACCAGAAACTCAAGTATGCCGTCGGAGGTAGCATCGTGACTGTTTGTGGCGAGGAAGACATAATGGTGAGCCATTTGTCGTCCTTCAAGTATGTTGAGATGGATGGGGAAATCCACGAAACCCTATGCCAAGCGTTCGAAGCTGTTAAAGTCAAGGACGTAGCTCCTGTAGTCACCGAGAAGCCAGAGATGACTCTCTCTTCCTTCAAGGAAGCCCGGGCCGTTGTTCAAGCCGGATCTACCCCAGGCTGGGGGCGAATTTTGGAGATACCTAACAAGCAAGACAAGTTTGGGTTGGGATATTCTCCTGGAGCTGAAGCCTCCTCTTCTAGCAGTGCGTCGCGAGGTAAAGGGCCGATCCAGTTTACCAGTGGCGGGGTGATATTTGAAAGCGTCAATGTGGTGTCTGAAGACAGCGGAGATAGCGACTGTGACCTAGACTCTTGGATCCAGCCAAGCAAGCCAGGCTAGGGCCTCAACAATTGGTCCGTCAAGGATATCATCCAGATGACAAGCGAAGAGTAATGATTTACTTTTTCCAATCGTTGTACAACCCTATGTCCTACCCGGGGCATAGTGGTTTTATTGTCAGGGCCTCGTTTGATTATGTACATGCATTTTTTCAATAAATCAAAAGGCGTTTTCCTTCGTATTCAAATATTGTGATCTCTGTTATTCCTGTTTTATATTTGTTTTGAAAAACAATAAAATGGCAATGGGGTTTGTGCTAACCTGCATATCCTTGTTTTAAGCTTAACCCTTGTTATTGCAGGATCCACATAGCAGATGACATCGACTCTGGACCTTCTACGACTCACTTCGACTTCGATTGCCCGATCTATCAAGTCGAAGAAGAGATTGATGAAGACGAAGACCTTCCTAAAGAGTTGGCCCGCTTGTTGAAACAAGAGGAGAAAGTTATTCTGCCTCATGAAGAGGAGATTGAGATCGTGAATCTGGGTTCTGAAGAACTCGTCAGGAACGTCAGGATAGGGGCTGCATTGCAGAGTGATGTCAAGCAGAGATTGGTCGAGATGCTAAGAGAGTATAGTGACGTCTTTGCTTGGTCATACGAGGATATGCCCGGACTTGATACTGACATCGTGGTCCACCACTTGCCGTTGCGAGAAGATTGTCCTCCCGTTAAGCAGAAGCTTAGGAGGACGAGACCAGATATGGCCGTTAAGATCAAAGAAGAAGTGCAGAAACAGCTTGATGCTGGCTTCTTAGCGGTCACTACTTACCCTCCGTGGGTCGCCAACATAGTGCCTGTATCGAAGAAGGACGGTAAGGTACGCATGTGCGTCGATTATCGGGATTTGAATAGGGCGAGCCCTAAAGATGATTTCCCGCTGCCTCATATTGATGTGTTGGTCGACAATACAGCCCAGTTCTCCGTGTTTTCGTTCATGGATGGCTTCTCCGGTTACAATCAGATCAAGATGGCGCCGAAGGACATGGAGAAAACTACGTTTATCACTCCTTGGGGAACATTTTGCTACAAGGTAATGCCTTTCGGTATGAAGAACGCAGGGGCCACTTACCAACAAGCAATGGTTACTTTGTTTCATGACAGGATTCATCATGAGATTGAAGTCTATGTTGTTGACATGATTGCGAAGTCCCAAACGGAGGAGGGACATCTGGTCAATTTGTTGAAGCTTTTTGAGAGGCTTAGGAAGTTCAGGTTGAGGCTGAATCCTAACAAGTGTACTTTCGGAGTACGGTCCAGAAAGTTACTGGGGTTTATCGTGAGTGAAAGAGGCATCGAGGTTGATCCTGCGAAAATAAAAGCGATACAAGAAATGCCAGTGCCAAAAACAGAAAAAGAAGTTCGTGGGTTCTTGGGCAAAATAAACTACATTGCAAGGTTTATTTCTCAGCTCACTGCCACGTATGAACCGATGTTCAAACTACTAAAGAAAGATCAGGCGATTATCTGGAACGAGGATTGCCAGAAGGCATTCGACAAGATAAAACAGTATCTGCAGGAACCTCCGATCTTAATACCCCCAGTGGCCGGACGGCCTCTAATCATGTACTTGACAGTTCTTGAGAATAGTATAGGGTGTGTTCTCGATCAGCACGACAAGACGGGCAGAAAGGAGCATGCCATTTACTATTTGAGCAAGAAGTTCACAGACTGTGAATCTCGCTACTCGATGCTAGAGAAGACGTGTTGTGCACTAGCCTGGGCTGCCAAACATTTACGATAGTACATGCTCAATCACACCACCATGCTAATTTCGAAGATGGATCCGATCAAGTACGTCTTCGAGAAGCAAGCGCTTTCGGGAAGGATTGTCAGATGGCAAATGGTGTTGACAGAATATGACATTCAGTACGTTTCCCAGAAGGCCGTCAAGGGTAGCGTATTGTCTGATTACCTCGCCGAACAGCCGATCGAAGATTACCAGCCGATGAAATTTGAATTCCCTGATGAGGATATCATGTTTCTCAAGGTGAAAGATTGCGATGAACCGTTGCCCGACGAGGGTCCAGATAGGAAATCCCAGTGGAAATTGATATTTGACGGGGCGGTTAATTCCTACGGAAGTGGCATTGGGGCGATCATCACGACTCCCCACGGATCCCATATCCCGTTCACTGCGAGACTGACGTTTCCGGTCACCAATAATGAAGCGGAGTATGAAGCATGCATCATGGGTCTAGAAGAGGCAATTGATTTGAGAATCAAGAACCTAGATGTATATGGTGACTCGGCGCTTGTGATTAACCAGATTAAAGGGGAGTGGGAGACTCGTCAATCGAATTTGGTGTCGTACATGAACTATACCAGAAGGCTACTTCCGTTCTTTGATCGAGTGGAACTCCATCATGTGCCCAGGGCCGCGAATCAGATGGCTGATGCCTTAGCCACGTTGGCTTCGATGTATAAAGTCAATTTTTGGAATGAAGCTCCAAGGATTGTCCTTTCTCGTCTTGATAGACCTGCATTCGTCTTTGCGATCGAGGAAGCCGCCGACGGCAAGCCATGGTTCCATGACATCCAGACTTTCCTTATGACTAAGGAGTATCCTGCGGGAGCGTCAACCCAGGATAAGAAGACTCTGTGGAGGCTATCTGGAAATTTCTATCTCAATCCTGATGGAGTTTTGTATAAAAGAAACCACGATCTCGTGCTACTCAGATGTGTAGATGAGAAAAAGGCGAGTATGCTCATGGAAAAAGTCCATGAAGGCACATTTGGTACGCACGCCGGCGGGCATGCTATGACAAGGAAGATCCTGAGAGCAGGATACTACTGGCTGACGATGGAATCGGATTGCTTTAAATTCGCGAAGAGGTGTCATAAATGCCAGATTTATGCTGATAAAGTTCACGTGCCGCCGTGCCCGTTAAACGTCATGTCCTCCCCGTGGTTGTTCTCCATGTGGGGCATCAACATGATAGGCAAGATCGAGCCCACTGCGTCTAACGGTCATCGCTTCATTCTAGTAGCTATCGACTACTTCACCAAGTGGGTGGAGGCAGCCT
>OZ012737.1:54932239-55139899 GCA_963859935.3 Lathyrus sativus | reverse complement strand
CATAGAACTGCATCAAGGTGTATAACCCGTTCATCTCATCGGCAGTGGGCTTGCAGACTAATCTCAGTAACCTCCCATGGCTCATTCTGAAGCTTCTCCTAACCTCCTCATCGGCAAGAGATATCAGACCAAGCAAAGAAGTAATATCAGGTGAAGGCAGCTTATACGCAACTGTTTTCCTCAAACCAGCCATGATCAATACTCAGAAGTCTGGGCACTAGAATCGGAGGATATGCAAATGCACCTGCAGCACAGAC
This sequence comes from Lathyrus sativus, assembly GCA_963859935.3. Taxonomy (NCBI): domain Eukaryota; kingdom Viridiplantae; phylum Streptophyta; class Magnoliopsida; order Fabales; family Fabaceae; genus Lathyrus; species Lathyrus sativus. Next base: position 55,139,642 of record OZ012737.1, on the reverse strand, counting down.
ACACGTTAATGAGATGCAATGATAATGCGAACAATGCAATGCAAGTAACATGCAACAGGGACCAAATGCTGTAGCTGAATAGCCGGAACCATATCAAGAAGCCTCAGATAGACTTTATAGAAGTCCTCAAACCCTGGTCTCAGATAGACCTAAAACAAAGCCCCAACAATGGTCTCTGACAGACCTCAAACCATAACTCTAACCGGTCTCTGACAGACCTCATAACCCTCCAGCTGGCCTCTGACAGACCTTAGAACCCTCCAACTGGTCTCTGACAGACCTCAGAACTCTCCATAAATACCCAGGATCTCTGATCAAGGAACAAACTGGTAGTCTGAAGGTCTAGTTACCTGCATAACCCCAAACCCTCTCACAGGTGGATGTCCTAGTAACTGACAAGGTATGGAATCCTATGCGGTCGTTGGCGTCACAGACCTTCAGGGTTGATAATACGATTCCCAGAAGGAGTGGCATCATCAAATCCTGAAGAGGCCTCACTTAGCCAACTTCCAAATGATCGGTTCCCGGAGTCGACAATTCAGCTGACCAACAACCCCTTCGACCCAAAGGGTAGAAAAAGAAGCCAACCAGAAGAACCTCGTCCGAGTGTAGATTTCATGAGACACTAATGCAAGCAAAGCCGGCACGCGCCCACTACTTTCTACTCTAATTCTAGGTGCACTCAAGCCCAGGTCCGACTTATCTCTCAATCATAGAACCACCCATCATACCCCAATACATCAATAATAAACAATATATATAATGCTGAACTATAAAGGCCAGAAATATAAATCCATACAAAATCCTCGACGGGAAAACAAGCGTTAGGATTGACTCTCTTAAGGGACGTTGGATCCCAAATGCATAAGAACTATCGCAGTCCTTAGCAGCCAGGGGACGTTGGATCCCCAGCAGAGTCGCCAACTGTCGCTACTGCGAAAATCGGCGCCGGCTGACAGAAGAGTCGCCACCGTGCGTTATTTATCCCACGGGAGGGAAAGGAAACGCTCAGAGTAAACCTCGCACAACATGGGAAAGGTATGGTCGTCGCAACCAAAACCTGGATTCGGGAGTCGGTTACGCAAGGGGAAGGTATTAGCACCCCTCACGTCCGTCGTACTCGACGGGATTGATCACACTAAAATTCACCGCATTTCTGACTCCGATTTCGCATGCATTCTTAGCTTTTATTGTTGTTTTGCTTTGTTATTGCTTTGTTTTCTTATGTTTTCAGGTTTTTATAATAATCGGAGCTTGAATCGGGAAAAGGAGCGAAAAAGGAGTGAAAACGGACGAAAACCTAGAAATTCAGCATTTTGCACTTGCGGCACCCACCGTGGCGGGCGCCATGGGGTTAGCCATGACGTGGCCACGTCTCAAGACCACTCCTCAACCTCCAAGACCCACGATCCCCACTCCATCATCCCCTGTAGGGACCATGGCGGGCGCCATGACCTTGTGGCGGGCGCCACAAGGCAAAATTTCATAACCTCCACTTTTTAGTGGAGGGGCGTCCCGATCATTTCATGCTTTCAGTTTTTACTATAAATAGGACCTTAGATTTTCGTTTTTCTTCATCCAGAATTAGAATTCTCTAGGCATATATCAGTTATAAAGCAGTTGCCATTCCACATCGGGGTGCCTCTGCAATCGAGTGATCGAGTCTGTAATCTGTCTGTGGTTCGAGTTTTGGAGCACTCTGGAGGAAGTTAATCCTGCCGCCATTTTAATTCCAGTTAGTATTTTATTTTTCCGCATTGCTTTAATTTTATTTATTTTCTCGCACTTTACTTTGTTTATTTCCCGCACTCGCACATTTACTTTGTTTATTTCCCGCACTCGCACATTTACTTTGTTTATTTCCCGCACTCGCACATTTACTTTGTTTATTTCCCGCACTCGCACATTTACTTTGTTTACTTCCCGCACGCGCACATTTACTTTGTTTACTTCCCGCACTCGCTTTAAATTACTCATATGAAAAACTATAAAAAGAATATTTACTTTATCATGTCTAACTAATCCCATAAAGGTTAGAATGTAAGGATCGTAATTAAACCAGTAATCAGTATAATTGTTCGTGGAAACACCTAAGGGCTATTTTATCTTTCAATTCAAGTAATTGTTTTTAACTATTTCAAAAACAGCCAAAAGCGCTTTGTATAGTTCATTAGGAGTTTTTAGATTAAAAAGAAAAGAGATTTTAAAACGATTTTCGGACGCGTTATGAGATTTAGAGTCTGGTTCATAAGAACCTCTTTTTGCTAAGAAGTCCAGGTTAAAATACTTTTCAACTTTGTTAAGAAACTATATTTCTTAAAAATAGGTTTACTACTCTAACGCAGTACGCACCTTTTTATCCGTGACAATAGGAGGGGTTGATTAGAGAGTACAACTCGGTTCTGAATACGCGAAAGCGACAGTTCCTGTTAAATTAGTTCTTTTCAAAGGAGAAAACATTGCCCATAAGTAGTTCCATTAACAAGTACTGGATTATCATTGATTACGTGAATTACATTCGAGCCTGTCTTTTATTTATTATTTAAAATTATAATTTTATTTACCATTGCACCCTTACTAAAACCCTTAAAAATAGCTGCCTTAGATAAACACCATAACAACAGGTACGATAGATTGACACTTGGTCTCTGTGGATTCGATAATCTTTTATATTACTTTGACGTGATTCGTACACTTGCGAAAAACACGCATCAAGTTTTTGGCGCCGTTGCCGGGGACCAATATCGTCAAATTTCATTACCCTGTAGTTATACCGTTTAGACTAAGGTTGTTACCCACCGGTCAATGCGAAAGACTCGCAGTGCCGGAAGTTTAGTAGACCCTCTAGCTGAACCTGAACGTTACTCTCGCGCACGTTTATTTTTCCATAGGAATAGGAGAGCTATGGCCGAAGATCAAAATCGAAGACCTCTTAAGGACTTCGCCCAACCATCAAACGAGGAACCTAGTTCCAGTATAGTAAACCCCGCTATCCCAGCCAATAATTTTGAACTTAAGCCATCCCTGCTGCAATTAGTGCAACAGAGACAATTCGCAGGTCTCGCTACTGATAACCCGAACCAACATTTAAAAAACTTTCTTCAATTAGCAGACACCTTTAAAACCAATGGAGCTTCTCCTGAGGCAATACGCTTAAGATTATTTCCCTTTTCCCTCAGAGATAAAGCTCTATCATGGTTAGATTCCCTTCCACCTAATTCAATAACAACTTGGGATGACCTTAGAAAAGTTTTCCTTGCTAGATATTTTCCCCCAAGTAAGACCGCTCTTCTTCGAAACCTAATAACTAGATTTACCCAACACCAAGGAGAGTCGTTGTTCGAAGCCTGGGAGAGATATAAAGAACTATTAAGAGCATGCCCACACCATGGCCTAGAGAATTGGCTAATCATCCAAACCTTCTATAATGGACTTCCTTATAACACTAAAATGACCATCGACGCTGCCGCTGGTGGCGCACTGATGAACAAACCTTACCCTGAAGCTAGTGCCCTTATCGAGGATATGGCCCAAAACCATCAATCATGGGGAGTAGAACGAGCGACAGTGGAAAAGAAGGAAGCCCAAGGAGGAATACATGAGCTAAGCTCTATAGACATGATGCAGGCTAAAATGGACGCGTTGGCCCTTAGAGTCGAACATATGTGTACAACTCCGAATACTGTTGCCGCAGTTTCGCCGAATTGTGAGATATGTGGAACGCAAGGACACCAATCCGCCGAATGCAATCTGTTGAATGAAACCAACACTGAGCAAGTGAACTATACCCAAGGGAACCCATTTTCAAACACATATAACCCTGGATGGAGGAATCACCCAAACTTCTCCTACAAAAATAATAACCCTATCCAAAATACCGCACCTCCGAGACAACAAGGTTACCAAGCCCCTAGAACAAATCAACCTATGCAACCTGTACCACCTAGCCCGAGCTTTGAGGAAGTTGTAAAAGATTTTATCGTTGCTCAAAAACAACAAAACAAAGAGTTCATGAACCATAACGTCCATGTTAACGAACTAATTACCAAGTTAGGAACCAAGGTTGATCAAATTATTACTCATAATAAGATGCTTGAAACCCAGATCTCTCAGGTAGCGTTAAACCAAGCCCCACAGACTACACCTGGAGGACAGTTCCCTGGACAACCTCAACAAAACCCGAAAGGGCAAGCTAATGCCATTACTCTACGAAGTGGAACCGCTTATAAGGAACCTTTAAACCCTAGATTAAGTGAGCCCGAAACTTCTGAGAGGAATGAGGAAAAGGAACCAGAGAACCCTGAAACCCCGGAAAGTCAAGAAAAAGGAGAAGAACCTAAAAATAAAACCTATGTACCGCCACCGCCATACAAACCACCAATACCTTACACTCAAAGATTAAAGAAAACCCAAATCGATAATCAATATCAAAAATTCGTTAAGGTTATAGAAAAACTTCACGTAGAAATCCCCTTTACAGAAGCCATCACCCAAATACCTTCTTATGCTAAGTTTCTCAAAGACATACTTACAAATAAACGTAGACTCGAAGATCCGAAACCCGTGGAATGTAATTCTATTTCCGAAAATAGGTTAGCAAAGAAAGATAAAGATCCCGGAAATTTTTCCATTCCTTGTGTTTTGGGGAATCATGTCATCGAAAAAGCTTTTCTAGACTTAGGAGCTAGTGTGAGCTTAATGCCTTTAGCAGTTTGTGAGAGATTAAACTTAGGAGAATTACAACCTACTAAGATGTCACTTCAATTAGCCGATAGATCCGTTAAATACCCTATAGGCATACTTGAAGACGTCCCTGTTAGGATAGGTCAGCTGTTTATACCTACTGATTTTGTTGTCATGGACATTAAAGAAGATGCCGACATACCAATCCTCCTAGGTAGACCGTTCTTATCGACTGCTGGAGTCGTAATAGATGTTAAAAAGGGAAAACTAACTTTTGAGGTAGGTGGCCAGAAGATAGAATTTATATTGTCAAAATTTCTTATGGCACCTGTGATAGGAGATTCTTGTTATGCCTTAGATATCATCGAAGAATGTATTAGGGAATTAGAACAAGAAGAAGAAACTGAATCTATAAAATTGCCATCAACCCTTATTTTGGAAGATGACAATTATAAAACACCCTACATTGATGATAACCTTCACGAATGTTTATCTCTTACCCCAGATCCTATGCCTTGCCCTATAAAACCGACCGTAAAACTTAAGGAACTGCCTAAAAACCTGAGATATGAATTTCTTGATGAAGATATGAACCGTCCAGTTATAGTCAGTGCTACCTTAAACCAAGAAGAAACCGATCAATTATTAGAAGTTTTACGTAGGTACCCCTCAGCCTTAGGATATAAGATCTCTAATCTAAAAGGAATAAGCCCATCCGTATGCATGCATCGAATTTTGCTTGAAGAAGATTCAAAACCTTCTAGAGAACACCAACGTAGAATAAATCCTATAATGAGTACTGTAGTTAAGACTGAAGTTCTTAAGTTACTAGAGGCAGGTATAATATATCAGATCTCGGACAGTAAATGGGTGAGTCCTGTGCATGTAGTACCTAAAAAGGGAGGCATCACAGTCGTGCAAAACGAGAAGGGCGAACCTGTAGCAAAAAGAACTGATGGAGGTTGGCGTATGTGCATAGATTATAGAAAATTAAATAAAGCAACTAGGAAGGACCATTTCCCATTACCATTCATAGACCAAATGTTGGAGCGCCTAGCCAGACACCCTTACTTTTGTTATTTAGATGGATATTCAGGATTCTTCCAAATACCTATTCACCCCGAAGATCAAGAAAAAACTACCTTTACATGCCCAGTTGGAACCTTTGCCTATAGAAGAATGCCTTTTGGACTTTGTAATGCTCCTGCAACTTTCCAACGCTGCATGATGTCTATCTTTGCTGATTATTTGGATGGAATCATGGAAGTATTTATGGACGATTTCTCAGTTTGTGGGTCAGATTTCAAAAATTGTCTTGTCAACCTTGAGAAAATCCTGGAGAGATGTGTGGAGGTAAACCTTGTGCTAAATTGGGAAAAATGTCATTTCATGGTCACCGAAGGGATTGTTTTAGGACATATAGTTTCCGAAAAAGGTATAGAGGTAGATAAAGCAAAAATAGAAGTCATAGAGAATCTAAAACCGCCGAAGACTATCAGGGAGATAAGAAGTTTTCTTGGACATGCCGGATTTTACCGACGTTTTATCAAGGATTTCTCCAAAATAACAAAGCCCTTAACTGGTCTTTTAATGAAAGATGCTAAGTTCATCTTCGATGAAAAATGTACTGAAGCATTTAATCTTCTGAAGCAAGCTCTGATTTCAGCACCTATAATGAAACCCCCTGATTGGTCGGAACCGTTTGAGATAATGTGTGACGCCAGTAATTATGCTGTTGGAGCCGTTCTAGGTCAGAGAAAAGATAAGAAGTTACATGTGATTTATTATGCCAGTAGAACCCTAGACGCTGCACAGCTCAACTACGCAACAACCGAAAAAGAGCTCCTAGCTGTAGTTTTTGCAATAGACAAATTTAGATCTTATCTAGTAGGAGCCAAGATTATAGTTTACACCGACCATGCTGCCATTCGTTACTTACTAAGCAAAAAGGATGCCAAGCCTAGGTTACTTCGATGGATTCTATTATTACAAGAGTTTGATTTGGATATCCGTGACAAGAAAGGCACTGATAATGTGGTAGCTGATCACCTATCTAGGCTAGAATACCTGAAACCTGATCCAGTACCCATAAATGACGATTTTGCCTACGATAGACTGATAGCCCAACTAGAAACCATTGAAGATGATAACCCAGACCCTCATGAGCAATTTCATAAATCCTTAGCTATAAGCAATGTACCTTGGTATGCAGATTTTGTTAATTACCTAGCCGCTGACATCATACCCCCTGATCTAAACTACCACCAGAAGAAGAAGTTCTATAGTGATGTGAGAAACTTCTATTGGGACGATCCATTTCTTTTCAAGAGAGGTAAAGATGGCATTTTCCGCCGTTGTGTTCTAGAAGAAGAGGTAAATAATATAATTGAGCATTGTCACTCTGCACCCTATGGTGGACATGCAAGCACATCTAAGACCTACGCCAAGATTCTTCAAGCTGGCCTATTCTGGCCTACTATGTGGCGTGATGTCCATGCTTTCATTGTCAAGTGTGACAGATGCCAACGCACAGGAAATATTTCAAGACGTAATGAAATGCCGTTAAGAAATATCCAAGAAGTAGAACTCTTCGACGTATGGGGTATGGACTTTATGGGACCGTTCCCACCATCTTTTGGAAATCAGTACATATTAGTAGCTGTTGACTACGTGTCTAAATGGATTGAAGCTATCGCCGCACCCACAAACGACACCAGAGTAGTCATCAAATTATTCAAGAATTATATATTTCCCAGGTTTGGAACACCCCGTTTAGTCATAAGTGATGGAGGATCACACTTCATATCGAGAATATTTGATAAACTTTTAAGCAAGTATGGAGTTAAGCATAGAGTAGCAACACCATACCACCCACAGACCAATGGACAAGTGGAAGTATCTAATAGGGAGATAAAACAAATCCTCGAGAAGACTGTCTCTATATCTAGAAAAGATTGGTCGCAGAAACTTCAAGAAGCATTATGGGCCTATAGAACCGCTTTCAAAACTCCTATAGGAACAACCCCTTATCAACTGGTCTATGGAAAATCATGTCACTTACCATTTGAGTTGGAGCATAAGGTTTATTGGGCCATCAAAACTTTGAATTTGGATTACTTGACAGCTGGTGAGAAACGTATCCTTGATATCCACAAATTAGAAGAGCTCAGACAATCTGCCTACGAAAATGCCATCATATACAAAGAAAGAACAAAAGCTTGGCATGACAAAAGAATCATAAGAAGAGACTTCAAAATAGGCGATCCTGTTCTCCTGTTCGATTCTAGGTTACGACTATTTCCAGGTAAACTCCGTTCGAGATGGACTGGCCCTTTCGAAGTATCTAAGATCCTGAGATCCGGTGCTATTGAAATCAAGAACCAAACATGTAAACCGTTCATAGTCAATGGACAGAGGTTGAAGCCCTACGAAGGAGGTGACATTCCAACAACATACACCTGTCATACTCTGAGTGATCCACCATATCCTTCCAATGATGTTTAAATATCGGTCGTCGAGCTAATGACGTTAAACAAGCGCTGCCTGGGAGGCAACCCATGGTTTTTCTTATTTTTGTACTTTTTATTTTTATTTTTACTTTATTTTGTTTATTTTATTATTATGTCAGGACTCACGATTGAATGTTTTATGTGCTTTCAGGACTTGTTTGCTAACCTTGTACAAAATGCAGAACCCTGATGACATGCACGTGGCCTTTAGAGATGATGCACAGAGAGAGCGTTACTATGTTCACATGAGACGCCCTATGGCTCCTACCAGGTACCCTGACCATGACTGCATGGATGCCTTGGGGATAGAGCCAAGCGTCAGATTTTTATGCCATCAACTCCAGTGGGACCAGTTTGACGACAGGAACAACACTTATAGGAACTTGACTCTTGAGTTCCTCAGCTCGTTTCATCATGACCCTTGGGCTGGACCCGATGGACTCGCTGTTTTCAGGTTGTTCGGGATTGACTACTCATTCTCTCACAAAGAGTTTGGTGATTTACTAGGTTTCCAGACTACTCCTGATGCTATTCCAGAGACTCCGATGGGGTATTTTATGAGCAGAGAAGTGGAAAAGTTTTGGACTAAAATATCAGGCGGAGGGAGCCAAGATCCTTCTACCCAGTTTTCTCAGGTAATCCACAACCCTGCATTGAGGTACTTCCAGATGATTCTAGCACATTCTTTCCTAGGTTTTCCAGATACAGAGACACTGCTAAGTGAAGAGGAGATTTTCCTACTGTTTTGTGCGACTCAGTCTCGCCCTGTTGCTTGTGGCAATTTTCTACTGAAGGGCCTTGCTAGTGTTGCCAGATCATCAGTAGGAATCATCCATGTCGGTGGGATTGTTACACAGATTGCTACTGCATTGGGTTTGTCTCGCAAGCTATTGCACCTCAGGACCTTCTGCTGCTACACCACCCTGGATATTGATTTTTGTCTTGATAGAGGACTGATGAGGAGGGCTTCTTTTGAGCCCAACATGTTTAGATTGCTGATCGACGGTGAAGCGATACACTACTTTACATTACCAGATCCGCTGATGACCAGTGTCCATGATCCTGCCAATTGGAGTTATGCTCTAGAGGGTTATGGAGAGACTGTCGAAGAGCCGAAATCGCCTCCCGCCGCTGAGTACACTCCTACACCTCTTACTCCCCGAATCATTGTTATGTCTAACAATATGTCTCTGCAGCCACCTGACCTACAAACACAGATTTATGAGCTCCGCAAGGAGACTGCCCTGCTCAAGCAGGAAGTGGCAGACTTAGAGTTACAGATGCAGGTTTCTGATCTCACTCATGCCTCGGAGACCGATGCTCTACATCAGGCGATCGACGAGCTTCGGAGGGAGATAGCTGAGATTCGTGGATCAAGCCAGAATAAGAAACCTACCACATGACTCATTCCACCCTGACAGCACTACCCTAGTATTTAACTTCCTTTTATTTATCGCATTTCCACTTTTATATTTTCATGCACTTTGAATTCCTTATATATATACATATTATGCACTAATTTTTATTTTTCTTTTTCTTTTTTGATTTTTAATTATTTTATTTTTGTCGTGCAAAGAAAAAAAATATATAAGACAAAAATATGCAAGCCAATGCCTTGAAAAGAAGAAGAAAACGCTATTCAGACCCCCCGGAAGACAAAGGTGCAAGGAAGGCCCAAAGGAGGATCCAAAACCACAAGGCCCAGGAATTGGCCTTGTGGCGGGCGCCATAGGCCCTGTGGCGGGCGCCACACCGTACCATCAACAAATACGGGATTCAATCCCCATTTCCACCATTTTCATCTCTTTCTTCACCAAAAACCCATTTTTCCAACCTTCCAAATCCTCCTTGAACCCCATTAAAGCTCCCCCATTTCCAAAATACCCTCCATCCATAAAACATATCCAACATCCATTTCCATTTTCATCCATCAAAAACCAAAAAAATCAAAACTTTATCATTCCCCTCATAAACCACTTTTCTACTATTTTCACTACCTAAGGAGCTTATCAACAATGGAGTTCAACGGGTTTATTCTTCGTGATGGAAGACCGGGCGAAAGGCAACGGAAAATTATTCAGAGGCTTCAAAGTCGAGAAATCCTCTCGACTAGGTACGTCGACGATAACTGTCTGTATGCTTTGGGTATTTATCATAGTGTTTTTAATTTATTAGAATTTCTAGGCTTGCATAATATTTTCATTAATCAGGAACCTACCTATGAGAGGCTGACAACTGAGTTTTTGAGTTCTTTGATATACACTGTCAGTCCTAACACTGCTAGCACTGTCGGTACTGTTATTTTTAGACTGTTTGGAATTGAATATGAATTCAGTACCAATGAGCTAGCAGATTTGTTAGGAATCCCTCATAGGGAAGGTTCGATTTGTGTGGCACCTTTGGATGCTGAATGGTCGGCCGAGGTATTTACCTTCTGGCTAAGGCTTTCAAGTACTTCAATTAATTCTTTTGTAGGGATACTTGCGTCGACCATTCACAACCCGGCCATAAGAGTTTTTAGACTTCTTTTGGCATGTACTATTTTTGGCCGGGAAAGTCCAAACAAGGTTAATGCTCGTGAACTCCTATTTTTGCAAGGATGCCTCACTAGAACCCACATCAATCCGGTCCCGTTTATGCTTGCCCACATGACTTTATTTACTAATAAAACAGGACCGATTGTTTTTGGAGGGCTTGTTACGTCTATTGCTCGGGCTCTTGGCCTGAATGATGAGATAGCTACACTTGAACCACTACCTCCTCGCACAATTAATTTAAAATTTCTGAAAGACATGAAATTGTGCCGAACAAGGAGAGAAGGTGGTTATGAGTTGATGGTTCATGGGGTAGCTATCCCATCTGTTGCTTTACCATGCAGTAGACGTACTGATGTACGTGATGAAAGGAACTGGACCTATGATCTTAATGCTCCACGTGTTTTGGGTCCACTTCCTCCTAATATTCCCGATGGGGAGGCACATGACACTGATGATGAGTATGATCGGAGAGAGCAGTCTCCCATCCCTCACATGTCCCCCCATCGTCCTTCACAGTCACACACTGCACCATCTTCCTCTAACCCTGTTGCAGGTACTGCTCCTGGATTCTTTGTCACCGAGGAGATGTGGCGTGATATGACAGCTAGAGAAGAAAGGCGTGATGGCCTTCTCTCTACTATTTCACAGCAGCTGACGAACAATATGAGCTTCATGCAACAATCGCGATTGGTTTCGGATCGTGCTTATAGCAACGTTTGCCGTACCTTGAACGATATTTCATTAGAGCAGAACCGTCAGAGAGAGTTCAACAGCCGACACTACCAGCTTGTAGAGGCTACTCAGGGTTCCATCTTGGGTAACCTTCGAGAGGTCCGGAGTGCTCAGGCTGCTTTATCAGCACGACTCGACCGGAGGGACCAGCATCGTAGTAGATCTCGTCGTTCCAGACCATCACATCAGGACGGCGAAGGCACCAGTGCCCCTCCTCAGTAGTCTTTTTCCAGGTTACCCCCCTTATCTTATTTCGAAACATTGGGGACAATGTTCGATTTAAGTGTGGGAGGGGATTTTATTGCTTTCTGTTATTTCCCTTTTTAGTTAATTTCCTTTCAGTTATTTCCCTTTTCAGTAATTTATTTTTCTTAGATAATGCATGAGTCTGACGAGTCACCAGTATAGTGTCTTTTTAGTTCATCTTCATTTTTTCCCATTTCCTTAGCCTTACCAGAAAATTTTTAAAAAGAAAACAATGTTGTTTCACATGTTTTTTGGGCTTTGAGACAGGTTTAGATTAGGATGTGGTGACTTAGGTCAACTTTTTGAAACATCAGAACCATTTTAGCACCATAGACCTCTTGAATATAGGAATCACTCCTAAACCCCACCACCATGGCCTTTACTATCATTCAAAAAATTGTCCTAAGTAGTTTATTTTAGCAGTCAGCTCCGGCCTAAGCATACTCTACGTAGGGGGCCGATGAATATAAGTGAATGATCCAGTGCTAATAAAAAAAAAAAAAAAAAAAAGGCAAACTCTGGTATAGGTGACCCTCTCAAAGTCATTTAAACCGAAAAAAGAGAAGAAAAAAAAATTTTTGCCACAAAAAGAAAAAAAATTGCAAGTCACCTATTGTTAGTTGGTTCAGAGGTATCTGGCACTGAACTTGGTAGGGCGGATTACGATCCGATCCCCCGCAGCTACATTTAGGCGAAATAAAAACAGGTTTACACATGCTTATGTGCCAGAAACCTTATGTTATAGATCAGAATCACTAACCGGTCACTCTACTATGAAGCATGTACGGATAACGGGCTTAATGTGATTGCGCCTGAATGAAAAGGACACAAAAAGATGAGAAGATAGGCCTAGGTATCGTGGGATGACATGGAGTGGTTGATATAGGATTGAAGTTTGTGTTTGTGTTACTATGGTACCCTTGGTTCACTTAGTTAGTATCTGTCACTGCATCCTGACTTGAACTTAGAATCCCTTTAGCCCAAAGACAAGTGTTGACACCATATTTTCTTAAGCTTTAATGTTTGCTTGAGGACAAGCAAAGGTTTAAGTGTGGGAGAATTTGATCACACTAAAATTCACCGCATTTCTGACTCCGATTTCGCATGCATTCTTAGCTTTTATTGTTGTTTTGCTTTGTTATTGCTTTGTTTTCTTATGTTTTCAGGTTTTTATAATAATCGGAGCTTGAATCGGGAAAAGGAGCGAAAAAGGAGTGAAAACGGACGAAAACCTAGAAATTCAGCATTTTGCACTTGCGGCACCCACCGTGGCGGGCGCCATGGGGTTAGCCATGACGTGGCCACGTCTCAAGATCACTCCTCAACCTCCAAGACCCACGATCCCCACTCCATCATCCCCTGTAGGGACCATGGCGGGCGCCATGACCTTGTGGCGGGCGCCACAAGGCAAAATTTCATAACCTCCACTTTTTAGTGGAGGGGCGTCCCGGTCATTTCATGCTTTCAGTTTTTACTATAAATAGGACCTTAGATTTTCGTTTTTCTTCATCCAGAATTAGAATTCCCTAGGCATATATCAGTTATAAAGCAGTTGCCATTCCACATCGGGGTGCCTCTGCAATCGAGTGATCGAGTCTGTAATCTGTCTGTGGTTCGAGTTTTGGAGCACTCTGGAGGAAGTTAATCCTGCCGCCATTTTAATTCCAGTTAGTATTTTATTTTTCCGCATTGCTTTAATTTTATTTATTTTCTCGCACTTTACTTTGTTTATTTCCCGCACTCGCACATTTACTTTGTTTATTTCCCGCACTCGCACATTTACTTTGTTTATTTCCCGCACTCGCACATTTACTTTGTTTACTTCCCGCACTCGCACATTTACTTTGTTTACTTCCCGCACTCGCTTTAAATTACTCATATGAAAAACTATAAAAAGAATATTTACTTTATCATGTCTAACTAATCCCATAAAGGTTAGAATGTAAGGATCGTAATTAAACCAGTAATCAGTATAATTGTTCGTGGAAACACCTAAGGGCTATTTTATCTTTCAATTCAAGTAATTGTTTTTAACTATTTCAAAAACAGCCAAAAGCGCTTTGTATAGTTCATTAGGAGTTTTTAGATTAAAAAGAAAAGAGATTTTAAAACGATTTTCGGACGCGTTATGAGATTTAGAGTCTGGTTCATAAGAACCTCTTTTTGCTAAGAAGTCCAGGTTAAAATACTTTTCAACTTTGTTAAGAAACTATATTTCTTAAAAATAGGTTTACTACTCTAACGCAGTACGCACCTTTTTATCCGTGACAATAGGAGGGGTTGATTAGAGATTACAACTCGGTTCTGAATACGTGAAAGCGACAGTTCCTGTTAAATTAGTTCTTTTCAAAGGAGAAAACATTGCCCATAAGTAGTTCCATTAACAAGTACTGGATTATCATTGATTACGTGAATTACATTCGAGCCTGTCTTTTATTTATTATTTAAAATTATAATTTTATTTACCATTGCACCCTTACTAAAACCCTTAAAATAGCTGCCTTAGATAAACACCATAACAACAGGTACGATAGATTGACACTTGGTCTCTGTGGATTCGATAATCTTTTATATTACTTTGACGTGATTCGTACACTTGCGAAAAACACGCATCAGGGATCCACGCTTGTTTTCTGGTACAGATTGTTATTCTATCTAAACTATAGGTCAAGGGTTAAAAAGAAAATAAAATGAAAATAAAAATGACTCGGCAAAGTATCGCACTTTATGCCTACGTATTCCCGCCTGGAACGAGAAATCAGAGTCAACGTAGTTCGCCTACCTACGGGAAAGGAGGGGAAGGTTGCTCGCTAGGATATCGCATCCTATGCCTACGTACTTTCATACAGCATGAAAGATCAGAGCAAACGTAGTTCGGGCCACGTACGACACAAGCTTGTCTTGGTTGATTTTATTCCTTCTGAAAAAGGTTTTTCTGATTACCGGTCCAAGCGGACAAAAATGACGTTTTGATGGGTTCACATTCCTTTACGGAAGAAGTGTCTTTTATTGTGTTTGAAATCTTTATGGTGTTTTTCTGTTTGTTTTGAGGAAGAAGAGACAGAACTCTATCCTACGGTTGCGAAGGGAAACAAACTAACCTAATGTTATCATGCATGGGTTAAGACCTAGTGTCTATCATGCTCCTCTCTTGCACAGAGAGAAACAGAGATCCTAAGGGAATGAACGGAAACAGAAACAATATCAGATATATATACAGTAAAGCGGTAAAATGCATGGATGCAGCAATACAAGCGAGGCAAGGGAGTCCCACTCAACCTCGAACCTAGAAAACAATAGGCAAAAGTGAACAGGATTCACTTTCAACCCAACAGGGTAAACAGCAAACAATACAGCCGGGAAAACCAATCAATACATCAGAAATGAAATACAGCAAAGATAAACAGCCACAGCAGCTCTGCATCAACACCTATCTTCAAGTCATCTCCAATCAGCTACAAGCTTCAGCAAGTGTCACTCACCATCTCCACAGCCTTCAAGCAAAGTCTTTGTCGTCAATCTTCAGTCTACAATGGCTTTTCTTCAAGTCTCAATCTTCAGGAGAAACATCAGTCAACAAGATGAAGTGAATGAATGTTAGACAGTTGATTACCTACCAAGGGTGGTTCATCAACTGTTAACATTAAACCAACAGTTTCCTCTCAAAAGTTCTATCTTTCAAATACATTCACTGATCCTTCCAAAGGAAGGAGGTGGATATTTGAAAGAGACTTTGAATCATAGAGAAAGGATGGATGCATACAAGGCACTCCATGTTTGAGAAACAAGCTTTCTAATCTAGAGCTCTGCCTAGCTCCTAAACCCTAACCTCCTCAACAGCTGCCAGCAATAATCTCCTCTTCAACTCTAGAAATTGGTCTTCAGTCTCTGGATCTCCAATGGCTTCATCATCATCAATCTTCAGCTCTCCTAAATCCCCAAGCAATCCCAATACCCAAACAAACAAGCAATAATCCCCAGAGGGCACACCACACCAGTCAATCCAATATACACAGTATATTAATAGCAGTAGGGGAATCCTGATTTTTCTAATGGGATCTAGTAACTACCCATAGCCCCTATAGTCCCATAGCTAAACTATTTAATCCCTAAATCCTAAGGGGAATGAACTAATTCACCTAAGTTATCACTTAAAACCCTAATTTGTTCCTGTTGTTTTCACCTAAACTAATCACCTAAAACTAACTCCTAAAAAAAATGAACTAAATTGCATACATAAGATAACAATGTCTATTAACCAACCTAAAAAGAATGGGCAAAAAATATTGTAGCAACTATGAGAACAAAATTCATCAAGATCATGCATGAAATTAAACTATTTAAAATGCTATTTATTTGGAAAATATGGGAAAAATATCAAATAAAAAATAAAATGCAATTTTTATTTTTTATAATTTTCTAGACTCTTTAAAGAAAATTGTGCAAAAAGAATTATTGAAAAATAATGTTTTTTTCATTTTATATGATTTTTAGAAAATGCATGAAAAATAAAAAAGAAAATAAAAAGAAATATAAAGAAATGAGGAGAGGGGGTGAGAATAGCACACACGCTCAGTTCATATTCCAGGTGGGCTGAGAAGTGGGGTGTGTGAATATCAATTGAACAAAGCCCATGCGCGCTTCAGAATTCCAACAAAAAAACAAAAATCCAAAACGGTGTAAATAGCAACATTCCTAGTTAAACACACAATGGGCCTGCGTTGGGAGGGGTGGTATTAGCAAGTGGAGTCTGAGCCCACTCTGAGGGTTTTAGTGAAACGGGGCGTTTCACTCTTTGAATTTCCCTCCGTTTCCAAATTAATTCGCAGCCACACGATTGAAACTCGAGTCCAAGTCAAACGGATGATCCAACGGATGACCATCATCGTCCCCAATTGGATTCTAGGGTTTCTGAAAATCCAACTTCCATGCACAGAATTTACAGTCCTTCGTTCTCCCTGGTCTCTCCATGAATTAACACGATCCAAAGACAAAAATCACTCCCCTCCTCGCCCTCTACACAACCATGGTGTTAGATCCTCCTAAAACTCATCCAATCTCCAAACCCGATAGGTGCAACAGATGAAATCCACCATTATCACCTGCCATCAAATGCTTCAATTCTTGCCAACACTCATCCTAAACTAATCTACACCTCATCCTGATCCTTTCAAGCCATATACAGAGGATTATCATGCTATATTCCACGTGTTATAAACCTCAACAGAATTTGTGCACCATGATCAAACTCCTTGAAACTTGTCCAAATTCTGTGGAAATCATCATCTAACCTAACTTAACCAGTCTAAACTAACAAAACCCTATCATGCTAACTGAAAACATGCAATTCGAATAGGAATCCAACCTGGTTTAAAATGGAGGTACAACTATGGAAATCCTTGAATCAATGCTTGCAGGGACTTGAAACTGATTCGCACACCACCACTTTGATTCTGTATGCAATGATCTAGGCTCAAACTTCTTGAATCTTGTGATTCCAACTTTTTGCACCTTGAATGATGAAACTTGTATAGCACTATCCTTGATTGATTCAGCCAAATGAATATGTGAATTGTAATCTATGGATGATGGTGATGAAGTTCAGATCAAGAAGTGTGAGAATTGAGGGAGATTTGAGAGAGTTTTTGAAGCTTATGCAAAATGGAGAAAGTGTGTACAACTTGGGGTTTTGAACAAATGGAATTACCAACCATGGCATGAACTATCCCTTATCAATATATAGGTGAGGTTAGAACCTCCTAGAAACTTGGAGAAGTTTCCCTTGCATTCTTTCCCTTGACTTTGGTTTATGTACCTTCCATTGCAAGCAACCATGAATAACTCACAAATTATGAACTATGCTCAAAATTCTACTTTAGCCAATGTCTTTAAAATGATCTTTCCATTCAAAATGACCTATAATTTTGCTTCATTTGGCCAAGATATGAAAAATCTCGTTTTTAAGTCCATTTTTTATTCATTAAATCCAACAATTTTGAAACCTTGTGCTATGAATCTTTCCAATCTCTCATGGTCACTTTTATAGACTAAAAATGTCATTTGGAACAAGTTTGATGTTGTAAAGTTTTCCATTTGAAGCTTCCTTGTATGAGTTTTGGGCATAGGTTAAAATGACCTGTAATTCTCAAATGACCAAAATACCCTTTGCTTGCCAAGACCATAAGTAGAGTTCCACACATCATATGAAGGCATACTATACCATTATAGAAAGCTAAGACAATGAGGAACAATTCTTATGTTGACCAGAAATTCATTTGAAATCTCCTTGAGGGGTAAAAATTGCTTGGAAGTCAAGTCACTTTCACAGACAAAATTTCAGATACCTCAGATGACCTGTAACTTGCAAGGACCATAACTTGAGTTATATAAATCTCCTTAATGCCTTCCACCACTCAAATTAAAGGTATTGAGATCCTATAAAAGTTCCATGTTGGCCAAGGATCCATTTGAAGCTTGCATTGTGACTTATCTTGCTTGGAAATTTGACCTAAACTAGGGGATTTTACATAGAAACCCTAATTTAGAAACTCCTCTTCTCCTTGATTTCTCTTGAATTCTTCTTGGCATATCACCATATCCTTATTCTAAATGTCAAATGATGAACCCCACATCTCTTCAATAGCCCTTAATGCCTCTCCAACAATCCTTTGACCTAGGGTTGGCCCAGGGTTGACCCAGATGAAACCCTAGTTGACTGTCTTCCTCCACAACTCTTGTGACTACACCAATGACTTGTCTCCTTCTCCAAATGACTTTATGAGTCCTCCAAGATGTCTAGATACTCCCCATGCCTTCAATTCTCAGCTCACAACTCCCTTGTTGATCCTCAGATGCCCTCAGATAGGAGATAGACTCAAAGCTTGATCCACTGAACTCTCTGCTTTCAAATTCTTTTCTGGTGACTTGAATGAGATTGAATTAGGATAATAATCTCTGGATAGGCCTCTAGAGATGAGAATAATGATTGGTCCCCTGTTGGATGACTTGCTATGCTATGCTATGCAGATGGTTAACCTATGTTCATGACTCTATATGCAAATGCTAATGATATTGAAAACATAAACCCAGTGAATAAGGTTGAGCAAATTTTAGGGTGCAACACATGGGATAGTAATAGCTCCACTGTCTTTTTTCTTGACCGGAATCTTCAGACCCTGCAAAATAGCACTACAAGTTTCCGTTAGAATAACAGGTTCGGACTCACTAGTCCGCTTCTTAGCAATGATGTCCTTCATGAATTTTGCATAGGTGGGCATTTGTTTTAGTGCCTCCAACAACGGAATGTTCAGCTCCAACTTTTTAAACAGCTCCAAGAACTTCTCAAAATTCTTCTCTTGATGTCCTTTCTTTTTATTTCTTGAGGGGTATGGCAGCTTGATAACCGGTTTCAGTTCTACTACTTTCTCTTTAGTTACCGGTACCGGTGTCACCACTTCTTCCTCGACTATTTCATTTTCTTTAATTTCCAGCTCCACTTCAATCATCTGATCATTTAGTTCTGTTTCCTCTTCTCCTAATTCCTTGGATTTTCCACTTCTTGTTACTACCGCCTTAATTTGGTGGTGATCCTTCGGATTTGGTACTGTGGCACTTGGAAGTGTACCCGGCGCTTGTGAACTCGCTAGCTGTTGAGCAATTTGACTCATTTGTACTTCAAGATTCTTTATGGATGCTCCAACATTCCTGAAGTTACTCCTTGTCTCTTCTTGAAATTGAGAACTTTGGGCTGCCATTTTCTCAATGGCTACTTCCCACTCAGCTTTTCGAGGCGCTTGTGGTTGATATTGAGGTTGGTACGGTGCCTGCTGGTACTGCTGTTGCTGAGGTTGATACGGTTGTTGGCCTTGAACCGGTTTTTGCACATTTCCTTGTTGATCTTTCCATAAAAAGTTTGGGTGATTTTTCCAACCAGGATTATATGTGTTGGCGTAGGGATTGTTCTGCCTCAACATATTAATCTGTTCCACTTGCTCTTGAGTTGCTACACAATGCATTGCAAAGTGTGGTCCACCGCATATTTCACAAGGTGCTGCTTGAACTGGCTCAACCTGTGCCACTACCTGAGTTTCAACATTCATTTTCTTTAACCTTCTCTCTACCTCAGCGGTGTCGCTACTGCGAAAATCGGCGCCGGCTGAACAGAAGAGTCGCCACCGTGCGTTATTTATCCCAACGGAGGGAAAGGAAACGCTCGAAGTAAACCTCGCAAAAAACGGGAAAGGTATGGTCATCGCAACCAAAACCTGGGTTCGGGAGTCGGTTACGCAAGGGGAAGGTATTAGCACCCCTCACGTCCGTCGTACTCGACGGGATCCACGCTTGCTTTCTAGTACGGATTGTTATTCTATCTATTCTACAGGTCAGGGGTTAAAAGAAAATAAAATGAAATGACTCGGCAAAGTATCGCACTTTATGCCTACGTATTCCCGTCTGTAACGAGAAATCAGAGTCAACGTAGTTCGCCTACCTACGGGAAAGGAGGGGAAGGTTGCTCGCTAGGATATCGCATCCTATGCCTACGTACTTTCATACAGCATGAAAGATCAGAGCAAACGTAGTTCGGGCCACGTACGACACAAGTCTGTTTTGATTGTTTTTATTCCTTCTGAAAAAGGGTTTTTCTGATTAACAGTCCAAGCGGACAAAAAATGACGTTTTGATGAGTTCACATTCTTTTACGGAAGAAGTGTCTTTTATTGTGTTTGGAATATTATTGTGTTTTTCTGTTTGTTTGGAGGAAGAAGAGACGAAACTCTATCCTACAGTTGAAAAGGGGATCATACTAACCTAATATTGTCATGCATGGGTTAAGACCTAGTGTCTATCATGCTCCTCTCTTGCACAGAGAGAAACAGAGATCCTAAGGGAATAGACGGAAACAGAAACAATAGATATATACAATAAAGCAGTAAAATGCATGGATGCAGCAATACAAGTGAGGCAAGGGAGTCCCACTCAACCTCGAACCTAGAAAACAATAGGCAAAAGTGAACAGGATTCACTTTCAACCCAACAGGGTAAACAGCAAACAATACAACCGGGAAAATTCAAGCAGTATACTAATAGTAATAGTAGAATAGGGGAAGCCTAATATTTTCTAAGGGACCTATTATTTACCCATAACCCCTATAGTCCCATACCCCAAAACTCAAACTACAACTCCTAAAAGAAATGATTTATCACACCTATGTTATCCCTAAACCCTAGTTTTGATTCTCCTAATCACACCTAAACAAACCATCTAAAATTAAGTCCTAAAATCATGAATTAAATTTCATATGAATATTAAAGTCCTAAGTGAAATACCCTAAAAAGAATAGGTCAAAAATATAAAAGTATCTAACTAAACTAAAATCAACAATATCATGTATAAACCTAAAATCAATTAAAACCTATTTAAAAGAAAAATGTACTAAAAATACAAAAATAAAATGAAATGCTAATTTTATTATATGACAATTTTCTTAACAAAAATATGAAAAAGATACAAAAACAACCATTTAAAAATATGCAATTTCCAATTTGTTATGATTTTCCAAAGAATTAAAAAAAATTGAGTGAAATTAAAATGAATTAAATTGGTTATGGGTGCAAACAGCAATTATTTCAGTTAAAAATGAATGATGGGCCCAGACTGGGGGGCGCGCATAGCAAAGCGCGTCTGGGCCCGGTTGATCAGAAAACATAAAAAGAAAATAAAAACAGAAAACGGTGCAAAGAGTAAAAAAAAATTAGTTCAATTTATGTTGGGCCTGGAAACTAGGGGTGCGGTTAGCAAGAGCAACTTAAGCCCAGTCTGAGTCATAAGTGAAACGGTGCGTTTCACGTTCAGTCTTCCCTCCAAATCCAACTTCAAATCCTGGCCACGCGATCTGAGCCTCAGTCAACAAGGAAGATTCCATCCAACGGTCATCATGCTTCTTCTCCAATGAGAAGCTAGGGTTTCATCCATGAATGAACCATGCACGAAGCTCATGAACCAGATTTCAACACCTTCATACAACCTCATCTCTCCATGAAATTTAGAGCTATAAAAAGCAAAAATGCTCTACTTCTCAAGCTGAACAAGAATACATCATTATTTCTTGCTATAACAACCTAAAAAATGAAACCTGATAGCTTCTTCTCCATGAACACTCGAATTTCCAACTTCTTCTTTCTTCAATTTCTTGCCATCAAAATGACCACCTCGTATTACTGATCAACCTAAGCTAAAGCACTAGTGCTAACACTTCATATCCAAAGAGTTCTAATCCCAAATAGTTGGCGTGCCTCAATGTTAAACTCCATGGAAAGCTCTCAAATTCATTGGAAATGATCCTCTACCTATGCCTAACATTTCTAACCTAAAGATTCTCTATTATTCTAACTAATTCTAGCCAATTCGATAGGAAAACTAACCTGGTGTAATCTTGAAAACAGAGGCAGAAATCCTTGGATCCAAAGCTTGCAATGCTTTGGACTTGCTCTACAGACTTGATTCTTGGTTCTGTATGCAATAGCACCTGCTCAAATGCCCTTGATTTTGCAATCACAATCTTCTTGCACTTTGGATGATGAAGTTGGTAGCATACGAATTCTGCTTCAATTCTACCAGATATTGATAGAAACTTGATCTATGATGGATGTAGATGATGATAGGATCAAGAATTGTGGAGAATGATGAAGATTTGATAGAGTTCTTATATGATTTGCAAAGTTGAAGAATGAGATGTAACTATGTGTTTTAATCAAAATGAATCACCAACCCTTGAATGGATCCACTCAATTCAATATATAGAGGCTCATGGACCTTTCTAGAACTTGGTAGAAACTTCTTGTGCACAATTTCCTTGAATTTTGGATATGTTACTTCCTTTGTAAGCCAACTAGCATAACTTCCAAACTTTGAACCAAACTCAAAAATCTACTTTTTCCAATGTTCTTAAAACATTTTTTCCAATCAAAATGACATATAATTTCATCCCATTTGGCCATGTTATGAAAAATCCCATTTTTAGGTCACTTTTATTCATTAAATTCATTTTTTAAATGACCAAATTTGGAACCTTGAGCTATGAACATTTCCAAACTTTCATGATCACTTTTCTAGACTCAAAATGTCATTTGGAGCAAGTTTGATGTTGTGAAGTTTTTCATTTGAAGCTTCCTTGTATGAGTTTTGGGCATAGGCTTGAAATGACCTGTAATTCTCAAATGACCAAAATACCCTTTGCTTTCCAAGGTCATAAGTAGAGTTCCACAAATCAGATGAAGGCATACCATACCTTTCTAGAAATCTAAGACAATGAGGAACAACTCTCATGTTGACCAGAAATCTATTTGAAAGCTCCTTGAGGGGTAAAAGTTGCTTGGAAGACAAGTAACTTTCACAGACAAAATTTCAGATACCTCAGATGACCTGTAACTTGCAAGGACCATAACTTGAGTTCTATAAATATCCTTGATGTCTTCCACCACTAAAATTAAAGGTCTTGAGATCCTCTACAAGTTTCATGTTGGCCAAGGATCCATTTGAAGCTTGCATTTTGAATTATCCTGCTTGGAAGTTTGACCTAAATCAGGGGATTTTACCCAGAAACCCTAATTTAGAAACTCCTCTTCTTCTTGATTTTTCTTGATTTCTCCTTGGAACAAAACCACATCCTTATCTATATGTCAAATGATGAACCCCACATCTCTCACATAGACCTTAATGCATTTCAATCAATCATTTGCCCTAGGGTTGACCTAGGGTTGACCCAGATGAAACCCTAGTTGACTGTCTTCAACTGCAACTCTTGTGATCACATCAATGACTTGTCTCACTTTCAAAATGACCCTCTAGGTCCTCCATGATGTCTGTATACCCTCCATGCTCAATCCACAGCTCACAACTTCTTTGATGATCTTCAAATACACTCAAGATAGGAGAGAGATCCACTGCTTGGTCCAATGACTTCTTTAGACTTCAATTTCTTTCTGATGACTTGAATAAGATTGAATTTGAATAATAACCTCCTGATAGGCTCATAGAGATGAGAATAGTACTTGGTCCCTTGTTGGATGACTTGCTATGCTATGCTATGCAAATGATTAGACTATGTACATGACTTTATATGCAAATGCTAATGCAATTGAAACATAAACCAAGTGAAGTAGGTTGAGCAAATTTTAGGGTGCAACAGCTGCCCCTATTCAAGCGACTTGGACCCGATTGGGTGAAGAGCGAACAGCCTTCAAACATTCGAGGTACGAGACGGTTGAATACTAAGAAGCCGAAAATTTGCCAACCGCAGAAATAAACTGCACCACTGCTTGGGGGGAACGACATCCACCAATTGAATCTGGTTGTTACGGCAACCAACTGATCCATTAGCGACCGTGCTGGGGATTATTTTCATCAGCCTGAAAAAGATTCTATCATCGCAGGGATAGAACTTTGTCCATGTTAGGACGCCTGTGTTGTCAACACGACGAAATCTCAACTAAACTTGTCCACGTTAGGATTCCACCTGCCGTCAGCACGGAAAAATCTCGGCGACTTCGCTGGGGATGACTCGTCTGCATTTCATCAGCACGAGGGGATCCTATCAACATATGGATGAATTGTCCACGTTAGGACTAACACATCTCGTCAGGAATAAATCGTCCCCGTTAGGAATAAACTCTTCCACGTTAGGAATACACTTGTCCACGTTAGGAATAACATCGTCCACGTAAGGAATACATCTTTCCACGTTAGGAATACATCTTTCCACGTTAGGAATACATCTTTCCATGTAAGGAATACATCTTTCCACGTAAGGAATACATCTTTCCACGTTAGGAATACATCTTTCCACGTTAGCAATAAACTTTCCACGTAAGGAATACATCTTTCCACGTAAGGAATACATCTTTCCACGTAAGGAATACATCTTTCCACGTTAGGAATACATCTTTCCACGTTAGGAATAAACTTTCCACGTAAGGAATACATCTTTCCATGTAAGGAATACATCTTTCCACGTTAGGAATACATCTTTCCACGGAAGGAATACATCTTTCCACGTAAGGAATAAATCTTTCCACGTAAGGAATAAATCGTCCATGTTAGGACTCACACCTCGTCTTGATTTGTCCACGTCAGGACTCACATCTTCGACCCGCTGAGGAAATAAAACTTGTCCACGTCAGGACTCACGCCTCGCCAACACGAAGAGAGATAAACTTGTCCACGTCAGGACTCGCGCATCTTGACAACACGAAGAACTATAAACTTGTCCACGTCAGGACACACCTTCCACCATTACGAAGGAAGATATCTGCTGGGAATAAATGGTCCACGTCAGGACACCAACACGAAGAGTAATCAATTTTGTCCACGTCAGGACTTCACATTCAATCAATACGGAGAAATCGAATTTGTCCACGTTGGGACTAGCACATCCCATCAACCCGGGGAATTAAATCTGTCCACGTTAGGACACCCCTTTCTCTAGCACGAAAAAATCCCGTCAATATAGGAATAAATTGTCCACGTCAGGACTCATATTTCGTCAACGCGAGGAACTCCTATCAATATAGGCAATAACATTTTGACAACTCCGGGGAAATACTCCTGTCAACCAGTAAGAAAATACATCTGTCTGTTCCTACGGGAAGATACTCTGAATACCGTTTCTCTGCTTATCTCCACAGTAACTAACTTCATTGGTCCCAACCCACAAACCTTTTAGCACTGAAGTGACAGCGACTTTGAGGCGAACTCTACTGAGGATATTTGGAAACCAAACTACCGGACGCCTGTTCTGATAACCGGCGGCAGCCTCTGAAATTCTGATTCATGAAACCCTTTGATGCTGACGTAACAACAAACTCGAAGAACATAATCCGCTGGCCGGACTAGAGAAACTTCAACAAGCAAATCTGACGGGGGAAACAAGAGAAATTTAAACAAATAACTCTGCCCGGGGACAAAGAGAAACTTAACCCAATAACTCTGTGGGGAAAATAGTAAGATGAACCGTATCATCACACGTCTCACGGCGAGACCTCGAATGTCTGGTAATTCAATTGAGCAAGAGCTCCCTCCACCTGTAAGGAAAACAATACTTGAAACAAACGGTTAGCCAACCTGGTTTATATTTCAAAATGCATATATTTGACAATGACGTAATGCTTCATACGACATGGAAATGCTACGCGTTTTTTTATTTGGTCGATGCAAGTATGACACTATATGCCAATGCAAATGCAGACTCGAACTGCTGGGATACAGAAACCGCTTCAACAAAATAAATGCTGAAGACAACACCAACTCTGCTGGGGGATAGTCGCATGTGCCAATCCTGATTGGACTTCTGCTGGGGAGTGAACGGGTATCACACGGTATTCCGACAAAATAAATGCCGGGACACACAACCAACTTTGCCGGGGAGAGTCTTAATCTTCGAGTTCCACTGGGAGGAAAGAAAACACTAGCTGAAAAGAGACCTCCGCTGAGGACGAAACGATTCTCTTGGGGAAAATCAACTGACTCCGCTGGGGGAGAGCAACTGACCCTACTGGGAAGGGTAGACTGTCTAAGTATAGCTCACGAGTTGGAAATATTACTACTCTTCTGAGGCTAAACCACTCGGCTCGGGATGGGGAAATCCTTCTGAGGGACACCACACTGTCTGAATACAGCCTACAATCTTGGAATCATTAATTCTGCTGAGAGTAAACAACCCTGCTGGAGAATGTACTTTGGATACGCTGCGACTAGCTGGGGAATTCGATCCTTCTTCAGTGAGGAACATTGTCATCTCAGAAGCGCGACCTGCGTGGGGATCGAGTCTTTCGTTACGAGCTTCTGGTCCATACTGCAATCTTTTGATAGTCTACTTCATACGGCTACGAACCCTGCAACACCACAAACAAGACAAGACAAGTCTACGCAATCAAATCTATTCAGGTTAGCGTTAGTGACATCACTTTCAGTTAATTCAAATTTTTAGCAATTATTGGCAAGGGCCAGCGACGTTATACACACACTAGTTTCATTAAACCTAGGCGTTTATCATGTACAAAACAGTAAAGAACCAGCATCAAATACTGAATAACATGTTTTATTGATAGGGCCCCTGAATGGGCGGAGTTTTGTACACGGGATGTAACTCCTGAAAAGAGGAAGCTATGCACAACGAATATACAAGTATGCACAAGAAGCATAAATATAATGACAAATCAAATTTGTACACATGTCGGCAACGGGATGCAGACGAACATCATGAACTGATCCTCTTATGACTCGCCCGACTCTAATGCTTTCCCGGTATCCACACTTCCGAAGAGATTGTATCTGATAATCGACCCCTCAGGTATATTCTCCCGCACCAATGCTCGCTGTAGTATCAAATTCGGACCGCAGTCATTTGCTTTTCAAATCCCTAACTTTTGCGTGAACCGCCCTTTACGGGTTTTCAGTTCACCGGGATACCTTTTTTTTTCCGAAGCCGCCCAGTGTAGGTTTTCAACTTCGCGGGTGTACATTTTTTTCATTTTATCCCTAACTTTTGCCCGAACCCTTTCATTCTGTTTTTGGTTCGCCAGGATGCCCCATTTTTGCCTGGACTCTCTTTTTTTGTCCAGCGGGTCAATTTAAGCAAAGTATTTTTTAACTGCGTCCGAATTCACAGGTGACGTAAAGTCTTCACCGTCCATGGTGGACAACAATAAATCCCCTCCTGAAAAGACTTTTCTGACAACGTATGGCCCTTCGTAGTTGGGGGTCCACTTGCCCCTGTGGTCTGCCTGCGGTGGGAGAACCCTTTTCAACACAAGGTCGCCCGTCTGAAAGCTCTGAGGATGTATCTTCTTATCATATGCTTTCTTCATTCGGCTCTGGTACAAACGACCGTATGCTAGAGAAGCTAGCCTCTTCTCATCCATTAAACTTAGCTGGTTCAACCTGTCTTTCACCCATTCTGCCTCGTCTAGTTGGACATCTCGTAATACTCTCAGGGAAGGAATCTCAACTTCCAGTGGTAATACTGCTTCCATTCTGTATACCAACGAGAACGGGGTTGCCCCGGTTGATGTGCGTACCGTCGTGCGATAATCGTGCAAAGCGAAAGGTAGCATCTCATGCCAATCCTTATAGGTCACCACCATCTTCTGAACGATCTTCTTTATATTCTTATTGGCCGCTTCAACAGCGCCATTCATCTTAGGTCGGTAAGGGGAGGAGTTGTGATGTTCGATCTTAAAACTCTGACAGAGCTCCTTCATCATTTTGTTGTTCAGGTTTGAACCATTGTCAGTGATTATCCGCTTGGGGATTCCATATCTGCAAATGATATCTCTCTTGATGAATCTGGCTACCACCTGCTTAGTCACATTTGCATAAGATGCCGCTTCCACCCACTTGGTGAAATAATCGATTGCTACTAGAATGAACCGGTGTTCGTTAGAAGCCATCGGTTCGATCTTTCCAATCATATCAATTCCCCACATCGAGAATGGCCATGGCGATGACATCACATTCAGAGGACTCAGAGGCACATGGATCTTATCTGCATAGATTTGGCACTTGTGGCACTTCCTCGCAAACTTGAAACAATCCGTTTCCATAGTTAGCCAAAAATAACCTGCCCGCAGCAACTTCCTCGTCATAGCATGCCCACCAGCATGCGTACCAAATGTACCTTCATGTATTTCCTCCATGAGCAGCTTTGCCTCTTTTTCGTCTATACAACGCAGCAGCACCAAGTCGTGATTTCTTCTGTATAAGACACCATCCGGATTCAAATAGAAATTACCCGCCAATCTCCTGAGAGTCTTCTGATCTTGACTGGATGCCCCAGCCGGATACTCTTTGTTCTTCAGGAAATTAAGGATATCAAAATACCATGGTTTATCATCGGATGCCTCGTCAATGGCAAATACGAAGGCAGGTCTGTCAAGCCGAGAGATAACAATTCTGGGAGCCTCGTTCCAGAAGTTGACTTTGTACATGGAAGACAAAGTGGCTAGGGCGTCATCCATCTGATTCTCCGCTCGCGGTACATGATGCAATTCGACCTTGTCAAAGAAAGGCAACAATCTCCTCGCATAGTTCATGTAAGGTATCAAATTGGGCTGACGTGTCTCCCATTCTCCTTTTATTTGATTCACCACCAGAGCTGAGTCTCCGTATACGTCCAGATTTTTGATTCGCAAATCAATGGCTTCTTCAAGCCCCATAATACAAGCTTCGTATTCGGCTTCATTATTGGTAACTGGAAAGGTCAATCGAGCAGTAAACGGGATGTGCGACCTGTGTGGAGTAGTGATGATTGCCCCTATTCCGCTACCGTAGGCGTTTACAGCTCCGTCAAAGATCAATTTCCATTTGGAACCCAATTCTGGTCCTTCGTATGGCAACGACTCTTCACAATCTTTCATCTTTAGGTACATGATATCCTCGTCAGGAAAATCAAACTTCATTGATTGGTAATCCTCAATAGGCTGCTCTGCCAAGTATTCAGACAATACACTCCCCTTTATAGCCTTCTGCGAGACATACTGGATGTCATATTCAGTCAAGACCATCTGCCAACGGGCAATTCTCCCCGATAATGCTTGCTTTTCGAATACATATTTGATAGGATCCATCTTCGAGATGAGAATGGTTGTATGATTCAGCATGTATTGCCTCAAACGCTTGGCGGCCCAGGCTAGCGCGCAAAAAGTTTTTTCAAGCATTGAATATCGAGATTCACATTCCGTAAACTTCTTACTCAAGTAATAGATCGCATGCTCTTTTCTTCCTGTCTCGTCGTGTTGACCGAGAGCACAACCCATACTTCCCTCAAGAACTGTCAAATACATAATCAAGGGTCTCCCTGCCACCGGAGGTATCAAAATAGGAGGCTCCTGCAAATACTGTTTTATTTTATCGAACGCCTTTTGACAATTTTCGTTCCACGTTACAGCCTGGTCTTTTTTCAACAGCTTGAATAATGGCTCACATGTAGCTGTTAGGTGAGATATGAACCGGGTGATGTAGTTCAACCTCCCTAAAAACCCGCGCACCTCTTTCTTTATTTTAGGCGTCGGCATCTCTTGTATTGCTTTTATTTTTGCAGGATCGACCTCTATTCCTTTTTCGCTCACGATAAACCCCAGCAGTTTACCCGATCTCACCCCGAAGGTGCACTTGTTAGGGTTCAGTCTCAGCCTGAACTTCCTAAGCCTTTTGAACAACTTCAGCAGATTCACCAAATGTTTTTCCTCCGTCTGGGATTTGGCAATCATATCATCGACATAAACTTCGATCTCTTTATGCATCATATCATGGAAAAGAGTCGTCATTGCACGCTGATATGTTGCCCCAACATTCTTCAATCCGAAGGGCATCACTTTGTAACAAAATGTTCCCCAAGGTGTTATGAAAGTAGTCTTCTCCATATCCTCTGGTGCCATCTTAATCTGATTATAGCCCGAGAAGCCATCCATGAAGGAGAATACAGAGAATTGAGCAGTGATGTCAACTAGCACATCGATGTGAGGAAGTGGAAAATCATCTTTCGGGCTCGCTTTATTCAAATCTCGGTAATCCACGCACATTCTCACTTTACCGTCTTTCTTTGGCACTGGTACAATACTAGCGACCCATGAGGGATATTTTGTCACAGCTAGGAAACCAGCATCCCACTGCTTTTGAACCTCCTCCTTGATTTTCACTGCCATATCGGGTCTAGTTCTGCGAAGTTTCTGCTTGACCGGCGGGCATTCTTCTTTTAACGGCAGGCGGTGCACAACCATATCTGTATCAAGCCCAGGCATGTCTTCATACGACCAAGCGAACACATCACTATACTCTCTGAGCATTTCAACCAGTCTTCGCTTGACGTCGCTCTGCAGCGCGGCTCCTATACAGATGTTCTTTTCAACCCCTTCCGACCCCAAGTTAATAATTTCGATGACCTCCTCGTGAGGCAGAATGACACGTTCTTCTTGCTTTACCAACCAAGACAATTCTTCGGGAATGTCGCCATCTTCAACAATCTCTTCTTCGGCCTGAAATACCGGGTGCTCAAAGTCGAGACGAGTCATAGGCGGTTCAATGATGTCATCTGAAAATGTTATCCTGCAAAAGGAATGATTAAATGCTTCAAAATGCGTATAAAGCGAATAACCACGTTGCCATTTTATTGTAAAACACAAAACAGGAAAAACAGAGATCGCAATATTTGCACATGAAAAAACGCCTTTTATTTAATGATTAAACACGCAATGTTCATAACAGCACGGCCCTAAGCAAAATCATGATGCCCCGGGCAAGACACCAGATTGTTCAACAATTAAAAAAACAAAGTATTACTGTTTAAGAGTCACAGGAACAATCTCCTGAATAGACCAATTGCATAATCCTTGTCCTGGCACGCTCGGCTGAATCCAGGCGTCCATGTCGCAATCATTGTCTCCTTCGTCAGACTCTGAAGCAGCGTTGATGGTCTCGTGACACACTCCACTAGCGGTGATGGTTATCGGTCCTTTGAAACGGGGTGCCCCCACAGCAGGTGTTGATGACGACGGTTGATATCCCAGTCCAAATTGGTCCATCTTCACAGGAATATCCAGCACCTTGCCCCAGCCCTTTGTCTCACCAGTGTCTACTAGAGCTTGAGCTTCCTTATATGACGAGACGGCTACCTCTGACGCTTTACTCGGCCCGGGACCTTTGTCTTTGATGCGCAACCCTTCAAAGGCTTGACAGGGTGTTTCATGAATCTCGCCGTCGACTTCTACATATTTGAATGATGACAGATGGCTGACCAATATATCTTCTTCTCCACAGACCGTGACCACACTGTCCCCTACCATGTATTTTAGCTTTTGGTGCAAGGTAGATGTGACTGCTCCAGCACCATGAATCCAGGGTCGTCCGAGAAGGCAGCTGTATGCTGGCTGGATATCCATAATATAAAATTCAGTTGCGAAAACCTCCGGCCCCACCTGTAGAGGTAATGTTATGGATCCAAATACTGTTCTTCGTGTGCCATCAAACGCCCTTACCACCAAGTCACTAGGCGTACACAGGATTCCTCTGACATCTAATTTCATCATCGCCTTCTTAGGCAGCACGTTTAAGGACGATCCGGTATCTACCAACACATGAGACATGACTGATCCTCTACACTCCACTGAGACGTGCAACGCCATATTATGCTCTCTCCCCTTCGAGGTCAAATCAAAGTCTGTAAATCCCAAGCTATGGCCTGCATTCACATGCGCCAACACCCCCTCCAGCTGATTCACGGAAACATCTTGGGGTACGAAGGAAGTATCCAGAACCTTCAACAATGCATTTCTGTGAGCTTCAGAGCACAATAGCAACGACAGTATAGATATCTTTGACGGCGTCTGTTGCAGATGCTCAACAATCTTATAATCACTTTTACGAATCAAGCGCATGAACTCTTCCACATCTTTCGATGCTGTTTCTTTTTCGTTCCTCTGCACAGGGACAGTCTCATTCATCTTTCCTTTTCCCTTCGCCAGTCATTCAGCCTCTACCTCAGGCGATATGAAGATTCTCCCGCTTCTTATCATACCTCCGGTACCGACGACGTTGTCTACAACCTCAGCTGGCTGCTTGCTAACATCAATTTTCACCCCGTCACAGTACACTTCCAACCCATAGGTCCAAGGGACTGCCTTAGTGCTCTCGTACGGGATTGGTCCTGCCTTGGTAATAGTGATCGGCGGTCGCTTGGCCGGTGCCGTTATGGTTATCGTTTTTCGGGGAATCGTCACAGTAGCCACATCCCTTTGCTTGTCTGCTAATACCTCTGCAGGTTCTTCAACTGCTGCTCTGTCGAATTGTAATGTGCCTCCATCTATTAAAGCCTGAATACCTTTCTTTAAGTCAGTACACCCCCCAGCTTGGGTCCAACACTCTAAGCAATACTCGTCGCAACCTGGATACACACCCCCTAGCAATAATCTGCTCTTTATCTCGCACAACAGTGTCTTTAGGTCGTCGACATTCATAATCAAGTTCAAACCCTCCTCGGTTAAAATGGCGTTTGCCCCATGGTTGGGCATAGGCTTTTGCACTATGTTCGGACCCGCCTGTCCAAAATTGATAGCCTTACTATCCAATAGATCCTGCACCACATGCTTGAACGCATGGCAACCCTCTATATCGTGGCCAGGAGCCCCAGAGTGGAATTCACAGTGCCTGCTTGCATCATAACCATACGGAGGAGTGCCTGTTATTGGCGCCAGAGTTCTCTTTTCCACCAAGTTCAAACCCAATAACGTCTGTAGCAATTTTGCATACGTTGAAGGAGGCTTTTCAAACACCCTCCTTGGTTTGCCCCCTTGGAATCTGCGCTGGGCAGGATATGCCCCCTGTTGTGGCTGTTGTTGTTGTTGTTGTTGTTGTTGAAATGGTTGTTGCTGAAACGGAATAGTAACATTCGCCACCTGCTGCGGCTGATTGTACTGGTTTCGACCTCTGCCCCGGCCTCGGCCCCCAAACACTGCGCTTGCATCACCTTGATGGTGCCCACCGAAAGCCCTTCTGTTGCTGCCAGCTGGGGTGGATTCCTCAGCTTGGAATCTTCCCTGTTTAATGTTGCTTTCAATCTTCTCTCCCATCAGGATTAAGTCTGAAAAGCTGCCCAAAGAGGTATGGAATAACTTGTCATAAAACATGCCAGTGAATGTTCCTATAAACATATCATTCATTTCTTTGTCCTCCAAAGGAGGATGAACTCGAGCCGCCATGTCGCGCCATCTCTGCGCATACTATTTGAAGCTCTCGCCCTTCTTCTGGGACAACCCCTGCAATTGGACCCGGTTGGGTGCCAAGTCACTGTTGTACTTATAGTGAGCCACAAATGCTTCAGCCAGCTGCTTCCACGTCTTAATCTGAGTTGGTTCCAATCCCATATACCACTCGAGGGAAGGACCAAACAAGCTATCTTGAAAGAAATGCATTAGCATCCTCTCATCGTTTGAATACACCGACATCCTTCTGTAGTAGGACCGCACGTGCACTTTTGGGCAGGTATCCCCCTTATACTTGTCGAATGTGGGAGCTTTGAATTTGATTGGCACCCTCAGGCCAGGCACCAGACCCATTGTTGTCATATCTAAGCCAACAGCACTTTGGTTTACGACCCCCTTCATCTGCTCCTCGAGCATCCGGATTCTCTGAGAGTCATCCATAGGACCTTCGAAACCTCCGTCGGAGAAAGCATCCTCTTGCTGATCTTCTTGCCAATTTCCATTCCCAGTTCCGTATCCATCGTACCCGTTGTTACGGCCAACCCTAGTCTGATTCATTACCGGGCCTCGCCCCCTGTTACCATACCCCGGAGCAACTCCTGCAGGCCCAAAAGCCATTAACCCAACGCCATTTCCATTTCCGAATTCGCCATAACCCTGATTAGTCATACCAAATCCGTCCTGTCCAAAGCCTTGAGCGCTGAAGTCGTACTTCCCAGCATGATCATACCCCTGGTCATTGAAGCCGAATCCAGTATTACCGAAGCCATTACCTCCCATATTATCACCCAGTTTGACATCTCCGAGCCCAACGTTGTTGACGACAGTCTCGTTCCCAATTCCAACGTTACCGTTCCCGGCAGCAGCGTCGTTGTTCACATTGACAGCAGGTATGTTGACTACAGGTGGAGCCACTGGTGTGGGAGTACCATCCCCGTGAATAGTGTCGACTCGCACAGACTGATGATCCTCATTTCCGTGCCCAGCATTTCTTACCAACAGAGGCTGCACCAAAGCTTGCAAATTCTCCTGCGCTTTCGCGATGGTCTCCATTGTCTGCATGAAGAGCGCCAGCTTCTCCCGCATGTCTTGCATTTCATTATGCATTTGACCCATAATTCTTCGGCAGTTGGTACGAGTGGAGTATCGGTGCGGGCGCTGACTTTCAATCCTGAAAAGACCTGCTATAGTGCAAGAAATAAGATACCGTTCAATAATCACCTGTAATGCAATATGAATGGGAATGCAATGCAATATGTGTCTGTGCATTAGGGAATATCATTCCCCGATTCTAGTGTGAATGTGCCAGTGCAGTGACAGTGCTAGCAATACGAAGATCGGAGCCGAATAATAGAAAACGCCTCATATATTGCAGAGAAATCCATTAAGCCAAGAATACAATATCACTAAGTGTACAATAAGAAGGCATGACCTCAACCAACAATCCTGGTGATGGTCAGCGCTATGCAAATAAAGCAGACACGTTAATACATGAAACAGTCAAGTGCACTCATAAGCCTGGTATTCCTCTAGTAACTTCTTAGTCTCTGGATGACTTGGTCGGGTAAGCCGACCCTCAACAAGTTGATTTCTTCGCTTGAGAACACGTCGCACGTCACCAGCGGTTTCCTCCCATGCCCCTTCTCCGAAGCGATCCTCTAGCTTCCGCTTATGAGACACAGCTTCTTTCTTGCCCTCAATGGCCTTGTTCAGTGCATTCTGGAGACTATATCTGGCCATTACCTCCTCTTCATGCTTCTTAATGCTAGCCTTCAACTGCTCTTCGAGTTCAGAAATTTGCTGCTTCAATTTGTCTTCCCTCTTTTTGTTGTTGGTTAGCGTAGCATTCCACGTCTTGTTACAAGAAGAGATTTCTCGGTGAGCGGCATCGAGTGCTTTCTTTTTGGACTCCAACATGTCATGGGAGCTTCTGAACTCTTTACCCAGACGTTCACGCTTCTTTTTCTCTTCAGTCAACTCAGCACCTAGCCTGTTTACTAATTCGATCTGCTGTTGGAAAGAATGCACCGCCTTGTTCTTCTCACTACGTACCTGAGCCAGTTCCTTTTCTAACTCTTCATTGATCTTCATCAAGGCTTCTTTTTCTTTTACAACTTGCTCGTAGGCCTTCATAGTAACCGTAGTTGGTTCTTCCACCGGAATATGAACAGGGACTGGTGCAGCTGGAAATGGCATCAGCAACTGCCTTGCTCTCTCCTGGATCCAAACTTTGTAGGGTGCATAAGCCTGACAATCATTCTTCCCTAACAGTGGTTTCCCTCTTCTGTTGATACGCATCCATGCGTGCTGAAGCTTGGCGAGTAACTCTCCATTCAAATCACCGGTGAAGTACAGAGATTCCTGTACTTCTTCCTCCTGAGGCGGGTTCTTCAACGCGTATCCAAACTGGCGAACAAACAGAGATGGGTTGTAATTGATACACCCTTTTCTTCCTATCAACGAAACATTAGGGTACCCAGAACAACTAAAAATAAGCTCAGACCCCAACAAGTCTCAGTCAAACCACTCAATGTCTTCAGAAGATAGCCTCATCAGGCGCTCTG
The DNA here is from genome assembly GCA_963859935.3 of Lathyrus sativus. Lineage (NCBI taxonomy): Eukaryota > Viridiplantae > Streptophyta > Magnoliopsida > Fabales > Fabaceae > Lathyrus > Lathyrus sativus. Next base: position 55,103,621 of record OZ012737.1, on the reverse strand, counting down.
GCCAGTCAACTGTAGTTGCACTATCCACAAAAGGTCCCTTCAGGGGAAGATGGCTCTTAAACCACATGTACAGCAAAGGCACACAACAAGAGACGTTCTTGCCTCTCCTGTTCTCATTTCTGTAGTGCATCGAATGGTAGAAGTCCCCGATCAATGTGGGTACAGGGTTACCAGCAGCAAACAAATGAAATGCATCCATGTCCACGAAGTTCGGGAAATTGGGGAACAACACTATCCCATAAATGCATAGAGCCAAAACAGCGTTAAAGACTACCCAACATCCATTCTTGGCGTATTCTTGAGCCTTACCAATCAGAAACTGGAGAGAGAAACCTGGAACCCCGCGCCAAGAAGTCATCAATAGCTCAGAAGCATTCATGTGCAGGGCCTTAGCCAAGTCCTCCAACTTGGGCTCAGCGGCAGAGTGAATAAAAGGAACTTTATTCTGTACTGGCAGCTCAGTGAACTCTACATACTCTTCAATGGTAGGCCCCAAAATAAAGTCAGCGAATGTGAAACACCTCAAAGCAGGGTCATAGAATTGCATCAGCATATACAGCCCATTCAGTTCATCATCAGTTGATTTGCGAACCAATCTCAACAGCCGTCCGTAACTCTGCCTGAAGCTTCTACGGACATCCTCATCAGCAAGAGAAATCAGACCCAGGAGGGGAGTAATATCAGGGATAGGTAACTTGTAGGCAACTGTCATCCTTAAACCAGCCATGATCACTACCCAGAAGTCCGGACACTAGAACCAGGGAATATGCAAATGCACCTGCAGCACAGACACACATTAATGGGATGCAATGATAATGGTTATGCGAACAATGCAATGCAAGTAACATGCAACAGGGACCAAATGCCATAGCTGAGAAGCCTGAACCATATCAAAAGTCTCAGATAGACCCTCCAGAATTCCTCAAACCTTGGTCTCAGATAGACCCAATACAAAGCTCCCATACTAGTCTCTGATAGACCCCACAACATAACTCTGACTGGTCTCTGATAGACCTCATATCATAACTCCAACTGGTCTCTGACAGACCTCCAAACTATCCATAAATACCCAGGATCTCAGATCAAGAAATAACCGGTATCTGAAGGTCTAGTTACCTGCATAACCCTAAAACCCTCTCACAGGTAGGTGTCCTAGTAACTGACAAAAGTATGGCATCCTATGCGGTCGTCGGCGTCACAGACTTTCAGGGTTGATGATACGATTCCCAGAAGGAGTGGCATCATCAAATCCTGAAGAGGCCTCACTTAGCCAACTTCCAAATGATCGGTCCCCAGAGTCGACAATCCAACTAACCAGCAACCCGAGCCACCCAAAGGGCAGGACAGGAGGCCAACCAGAAGAACCTCGTCTGAGTGTGGATTTTGCAGGACACTAGGACATGCAAAGCACGTGTGTGCCCACTAATTTCCACTCTAATTCTAGGTGCACTCAAGCCCAGGTCCGACATATCTCTCAATCATAAAACACCCATCACACCCCAATACAGCAATAATAACAATAATATAATGCTGAAGGTAAATGACAAAAATATAAATCCATACAAAATCCTCGACGGGAAAACAAGCGCTAGGATTGACTCGCTTAAGAGGGACGTTGGATCCCACATGCATAAGGAACTATCGCAGTCCTTAGCAACCAGAGACTCTGGGTTCGATCCCTAGCAGAGTCGCCAGCTGTCGCTACTGCGAAAATCGGCGCCGGCTGAACAGAAGAGTCGCCACCGTGCGTTATTTATCCCAACGGAGGGAAAGGAAACGCTCGAAGTAAACCTCGCAAAAAACGGGAAAGGTATGGTCATCGCAACCAAAACCTGGGTTCGGGAGTCGGTTACGCAAGGGGAAGGTATTAGCACCCCTCACGTCCGTCGTACTCGATGGGATCCACGCTTGTTTTCTAGTACGGATTGTTATTCTATCTATTCTACAGGTCAGGGGTTAAAAGAAAATAAAATGAAATGACTCGGCAAAGTATCGCACTTTATGCCTACGTATTCCCGTCTGTAACGAGAAATCAGAGTCAACGTAGTTCGCCTACCTACGGGAAAGGAGGGGAAGGTTGCTCGCTAGGATATCGCATCCTATGCCTACGTACTTTCATACAGCATGAAAGATCAGAGCAAACGTAGTTCGGGCCACGTACGACACAAGTCTGTTTTGATTGTTTTTATTCCTTCTGAAAAAGGGTTTTTCTGATTAACAGTCCAAGCGGACAAAAAATGACGTTTTGATGAGTTCACATTCTTTTACGGAAGAAGTGTCTTTTATTGTGTTTGGAATATTATTGTGTTTTTCTGTTTGTTTGGAGGAAGAAGAGACGGAACTCTATCCTACAGTTGAAAAGGGGATCATACTAACCTAATATTGTCATGCATGGGTTAAGACCTAGTGTCTATCATGCTCCTCTCTTGCACAGAGAGAAACAGAGATCCTAAGGGAATAGACGGAAACAGAAACAATAGATATATACAATAAAGCAGTAAAATGCATGGATGCAGCAATACAAGCGAGGAAAGGGAGTCCCACTCAACCTCGAACCTAGAAAACAATAGGCAAAAGTGAACAGAATTCACTTTCAACCTACAGGTTAAACAACAAGCAATACAGTCAGGGAAATTCAAACAATACATCAAAAATTATAAACAACAAAAATAAACAGCAACAACAGTCTTCATCAACATCTGTCTTCAAGTCATCATCAACTATCTACAAGCTTCAAGCAAGCATCAGTCTCCATCTTCAATCCCACAATGGCTTTTCTTCAAGTCCCAATCTCTAAGATGAGCAGCAGTCAACAAGATGAACAGGATGTTAAGCAGTTAGTTGACCACCAAAGGTGGCAAACAGACTGTTAACAATAGATAGAAGGTTTTCTCTCAAGAGTTCTATCTCTTAGACACTATCACCAAGCCTTCCAAAGGAAGAGGGTGAGTGTCCTAGAGAGACTCTGCATCATAGAGAGGGATGGAGGCAAACAAGATCCTCCATGTTTGTAAATCAAGTTTTCTACTCTAGAGCTCTGCCTAACTCCTAGATCCTATAACCTTCAACAGCTACCGGCAAGAGATACTCCTCATCAACTCTGGAAATTGGTCTTCAATCTCTTTGGTCTCCAATGGGCTTCATCAACACAGTCTTCAGCTCAAACACCAAACCCCAAGCAAACCCAATATCCCACACAGTCAAATAATAACCCTAGAGAGGGCACACCACACAATCAATCAAATACAAGCAGTATACTAATAGTAATAGTAGAATAGGGGAAGCCTAATATTTTCTAAGGGACCTATTATTTACCCATAACCCCTATAATCCCATACCCCAAAACTCAAACTACAACTCCTAAAAGAAATGATTTATCACACCTATGTTATCCCTAAACCCTAGTTTTGATTCTCCTAATCACACCTAAACAAACCATCTAAAATTAAGTCCTAAAATCATGAATTAAATTTCATATGAAGATTAAAGTCCTAAGTGAAATACCCTAAAAAGAATAGGTCCAAAATATAAAAGTATCTAACTAAACTAAAATCAACAATATCATGTATAAACCTAAAATCAATTAAAACCTATTTAAAAGAAAAATGTACTAAAAATACAAAAATAAAATGAAATGCTAATTTTATTATATGACAATTTTCTTAACAAAAATATGAAAAAGATACAAAAACAACCATTTAAAAATATGCAATTTCCAATTTGTTATGATTTTCCAAAGAATTAAAAAAAATTGAGTGAAATTAAAATGAATTAAATTGGTTATGGGTGCAAACAGCAATTATTTCAGTTAAAAATGAATGATGGGCCCAGATTGGGGGGCGCGCATAGTAAAGCGCGTCTGGGCCCAGTTGATCAGAAAACATAAAAAGAAAATAAAAACAGAAAACGGTGCAAAGAGTAAAAAAAATTAGTTCAATTTATGTTGGGCCTGGAAACTAGGGTTGCGGTTAGCAAGAGCAACTTAAGCCCAGTCTGAGTCATAAGTGAAACGGTGCGTTTCACGTTCATTCTTCCCTCCAAATCCAACTTCAAATCCTGGCCACGCGATCTGAGCCTCAGTCAACAAGGAAGACTCCATCCAACGGTCATCATGCTTCTTCTCCAATGAGAAGCTAGGGTTTCAGCCATGAATGAACCATGCACGAAGCTCATGAACCAGATTTCAACACCTTCATACAACCTCATCTCTCCATGAAATTCAGAGCTATAAAAAGCAAAAATGCTCTACTTCTCAAGCTGAACAAGAATACATCATTATTTCTTGCTATAACAACCTAAAAAATGAAACCCGATAGCTTCTTCTCCATGAACACTCGAATTTCCAACTTCTTCTTTCTTCAATTTCTTGCCATCAAAATGACCACCTCGTATTACTGATCAACCTAAGCTAAAGCACTAGTGCTAACACTTCATATCCAAAGAGTTCTAATCCCAAACAGTTGGCGTGCCTCAATGTTAAACTCCATGGAAAGCTCTCAAATTCATTGGAAATGATCCTCTACCTATGCCTAACATTTCTAACCTAAAGATTCTCTATTATTCTAACTAATTCTAGCCAATTTGATAGGAAAACTAACCTGGTGTAATCTTGAAAACAGAGGCAGAAATCCTTGGATCCAAAGCTTGCAATTCTTTGGACTTGCTCCACACACTTGATTCTTGGTTCTGTATGCAATAACACCTGCTCAAATGCCCTTGATTTTGCAATCACAATCTTCTTGCACTTTGGATGATGAAGTTGGTAGCATACGAATTCTGCTTCAATTCAACCAGATATTGATAGAAACTTGATCTATGATGGATGTAGATGATGATAGGATCAAGAATTGTGGAGAATGATGAAGATTTGATAGAGTTCTTATATGATTTGCAAAGTTGAAGAATGAGATGTAACTATGTGTTTTAATCAAAATGAATCACCAACCCTTGAATGGATCCACTCAATTCAATATATAGAGGCTCATGGACCTTTCTAGAACTTGGTAGAAACTTCTTGTGCACAATTTCCTTGAATTTTGGATATGTTACTTCCTTTGTAAGCCAACTAGCATAACTTCCAAACTTTGAACCAAACTCAAAAATCTACTTTTTCCAATGTTCTTAAAACATTTTTTCCAATCAAAATGACATATAATTTCATCCCATTTGGCCATGTTATGAAAAATCCCATTTTTAGGTCACTTTTATTCATTAAATTCATTTTTTAAATGACCAAATTTGGAACCTTGAGCTATGAACATTTCCAAACTTTCATGATCACTTTTCTAGACTCAAAATGTCATTTGGAGCAAGTTTGATGTTGTGAAGTTTTTCATTTGAAGCTTCCTTGTATGAGTTTTGGGCATAGGCTTGAAATGACCTGTAATTCTCAAATGACCAAAATACCCTTTGCTTGCCAAGGTCATAAGTAGAGTTCCACAAATCAGATGAAGGCATACCATACCTTTCTAGAAATCTAAGACAATGAGGAACAACTATCATGTTGACCAGAAATCCATTTGAAAGCTCTTTGAGGGGTAAAAGTTGCTTGGAAGACAAGTAACTTTCACAGACAAAATTTCAGATACCTCAGATGACCTGTAACTTGCAAGGACCATAACTTGAGTTCTATAAATCTCCTTGATGTCTTCCACCACTCAAATTAAAGGTCTTGAGATCCTATACAAGTTTCATGTTGGCCAAGGATCCATTTGAAGCTTGCATTTTGAATTATCCTGCTTGGAAGTTTGACCTAAATCAGGGGATTTTACCCAGAAACCCTAATTTAGAAACTCCTCTTCTTCTTGATTTTTCTTGATTTCTCCTTGGCACAACACCAAATACTTATCTATATGTCAAATGATGAACCCCACATCTCTCACATAGACCTTAATGCATTTCAATCAATCATTTGCCCTAGGGTTGACCTAGGGTTGACCCAGATGAAACCCTAGTTGACTGTCTTCAACTGCAACTCTTGTGATCACATCAATGACTTGTCTCACTTTAAAAATGACCTTCTAGGTCCTCCATGATGTCTGTATACCCTCCATGCTCAATCCACAGCTCACAACTTCTTTGATGATCTTCAAATACACTAAAGATAGGAGAGAGATCCACTGCTTGGTCCAATGACTTCTTTAGACTTCAATTTCTTTCTGATGACTTGACTAAGATTGAATTTGAATAATAACCTCCTGATAGGCTCATAGAGATGAGAATAGTACTTGGTCCCTTGTTGGATGACTTGCTATGCTATGCTATGCAAATGATTAGACTATGTACATGACTTTATATGCAAATGCTAATGCAATTGAAACATAAACCAAGTGAAGTAGGTTGAGCAAATTTTAGGGTGCAACAAGCGGTGATCTGATCCTCCATTTTAACAACCTGGTCTGCCAGCTTCAGATCAATCTTACCTTCTGGTTGGTTAACCGTGCGATCATACAACTCAAGGTGCTCGTTAGTGGCGATTGCTTCTATGATCCTTCTGATACCTGTGGCCGTTGAGAAGTTGGTTGAGCCACTGGCAGCAGTATCTATGAGCTGTTTCGTTTTGAGTCGTAATCCATTCACAAAGTTTTGCATCTGCTCCGTGGCGTCCATGTTATGAGTAGGACATGCTGTAAGACACCTCTTAAACCGCTTATATGCATCCCCTAAAGATTCTCCTTCTTTTTGCTTGAAGTTGACAATGTCATATCTTTTTCGGATGAACACTGAGGCAGGGAAATACTCATTCAGGAACGCAGTTTCCATCTCTTGCCATGTTGTGATACTCCCAGCGGGAAGCGAGTAAAACCATTCTTCCGCATCATCAGTGAGTGTGAACGGGAACATAACTAATCTCTTGGCCTCTTCGGAATGTCCTTCTATCTTCAGCGAGGTGGTGGTTGTAAGGAATCTCTGAAGATGTTTATTTGCATCTTCGTTGATTCTTCCGGCGAACAGCTTGCTCTCCAACTGACAGATGGTGGAAGGGTGTAGCTGAAAATGCGCAACATTCACCGGTTGATTCACAATGGTCATCCGGTTTGGTTGAGCATTGGCCCCTCCATAGTCTCCTAGCAGTCTTTCAGGCTGAGGTGGATTTCCAGCCATTTGAACAGTTTCAGGTGTTGTCTCTCTCTCTTCGGAGTCGCTCTGCACAGATATAATTTCCTCTATTTCTTCCAGTCTTTTAACTTTAGCTAATCTCTGTCTTTCGTGTAATGCTCGTTCTGGTTCTGTATCAAAAGAATATTTAGCTGAGGCCTGACCTCGCATACACAATTAGACAAGCGTTAGATAATACAAGCGGATAAAAGTTATGCAGTAAATAATAAAATTTTAGTCGCAGAGCAACAAAATTTCTTTTGGATTCTAAAAACAATGTTAATTTGGCAGTCCCCGGCAACGGCGCCAAAAACTTGATCGGGAAAATAGCAAGTGTACTATTTTTACCAATTGTAGTAATAAGGGAAAAGTCTCAAGTATCGATCTCGAGGACTGCGTAGTAATTAACGGAATTTTTAGGATTCAAATGAACAAAAGGTCTAGTGGTTTGTTTGGTAGCAGAGTAATATAAAAAGTAAATAAGGACTTATGAATCAATCTAAGAACAGTGTTAGGGGAGTGGAGACGATGCGAGTAAAGACCCTGTATGATTATTATGCTATACTAGTTATTAACATTAATTTATCAGTTGGCCACTTTAGTTGCCTTAATTCCTTAATGAAAACCCTTTGATGATTTTCCTGTACACTAATTCCTCAGTGTCCATGAAAAGAATCAAGCAATAGTTCCGACCATAAGATACGTGATACGGGATATCCTCATTCCTAAGCAATATCGACCGCGATACTATTTTGCAAAAGTGTTAGGTTGACTTTCCAGACTAAAGTCTAAGCACGATTCGAATTCTACTTTCCAATATAAATACGATTAAGATTAATGCAAAATAAAATATATAAAGGTAATAACATAGTTCTCATAGAATCATTAAACAAAAGTCATTACATCGCACTTAGGACCACCCCCTAACAACTTGGGGTTTAGCTGCTCATGTTCTTGGTAAACATAAAAGCAATTAGAAATGAAAAGGAGAAGATCATTACAATGCAAGTTGAAATCCTTGGATCATCAATTGCTTCCGCTTTTGATCGATCCTCTGTTTCCAGCCGACTCTCCTCTCAGTTGTCAATCCTAATATCAGTTCAAAAGTGTCCCCTACTTTCTAAAAAGTGACTCTTATATCTAAATTCAAATTACATCGCGAAATGTCTCAAATGCCCTTCGAAATGGGTCTGACAGCAAAAAATCAGAAAACACAAAAATTTCACTCCCAGTGGCCCTGACACGGGCCGTGTTGTGCATACCGGGTGGCCGTGTCAGGCTGCTGACTTCTTTAGGGCGTGTCTCCTCTTCCAAGGGCTGCAACACGGGTCGTGTTGCATGACACGGGCACCTGTGTTGTAAGCCTGAGTCTTCTTTTCTTCTGCTTGGGTCTACCCGTGTCTGCCAACCGTGTCCTCCATGACACGGGCCGTGTTGTGCAACACGGGTACCCGTGTTGTAGCTCTGACTTCCCTTTTTCGACTTTTCTTTGCCTCCGAATGCGGTGCGCTTGTCGTGCTATCCATTCCTGCCAAAAACACACTAAAAGAAACCAAATCAAACGCACCAGCGGCAAAAGTAATATAAACTTAAAAATAAGACTCGAAGACACACAACTACGAGTAATGCAGATAATAACCACTAAAGCTTCGACAAACAGATAAAAACATTGCGAAATTAATGACAAACAGCGTTTGAAAACACAATTGAAATCCACCGATCAAACACAATTGCAGACTGCTAAAGCTGAAAAATGAGAATTCTAAATGATTATCATTCTATATATAGGCTATGATCTCAAATATATCATCCTATAAGAAGATTATCTCTTTTTATCCCCATTCGAAGAGTTTTCAAGACATTACGAGTACCGGTTGAGAAAAATCCACAAGCCAACCAGTGTCAAAGACTTGTCTCTACACTTTTGTATTTTAGAATTATCGTTGTCATTGTCTAAAAATCTTTCTCATTATATTCGTTAAGGTATTCCTATAATCATTAATATCAAAATGTCATAGATCCTAAGGTTTGTGTCCATGGGGAGACGCTTAAGCGCTCCCAGCGTGATGAGTGATCAGTGCATATTTATGCACTTTCTCCTATATTTTTACTTAGGCATTTCTTTATTTATCTTGATTATTTTTATGTTTTATTTTGTTTTTATATTTTATTTTATTTTTGGCTTAATTTGATTTACGCACTTATTTTTCAGCTTTAGCAGTCTGCACGGAAACGATCATAACTAGAGTTCCGGAAATCCCTTTGAGGCGTTCTAAAAATCGCTGGAAAGCTAAGCGAGAGAGCTACGACTTTCGTGTTGGAGTCGAAGTCAGATTTGGAGCCCAAAATTCCAGAATTCCTTTTGAAGTTACTGCATTAGAATTTTATTTTACTGTTGGGTCATGTATTGGGCCTGGGTTATGACCCGAATTTGCTTTCTTTTTAAAGGAAAAATACTCGTGTTACTGTTCACCTAGTTACATGTTCACGAAAAATACATTCGGAGCTTTGAGAGAACCATGGAGAGCTAATTCCTTAAAGTCATTCTGCTGTAATCGCGTTCCAACGCTTTGAGGTTTTTACTTTATCAATCTAATTCGTTTCTCTTTAAACACTATTCTATGAATTGCTTTTGCTTAATCTATTAGTTTATAGAATTGTTTTGATTAAATTCGTATGATTGCATCCTTAGCTTTTATTCGCTGTTACGTCACTTTGTCGTTAATTCGCGTTTATAATTCGTGTTTGTTTAATTCACGAAAACTTAATCCGTTTGCTTAATTTGGAATATAGGATTGTTAATCTAGTGTATGTCTTTTGCGCTTGTTAATTGACATAGGAATCAAATAGAGATCGAAATCGCTTAGGAAATTGGTAAGGTAGAAACCCGTGATAAGCCGGAACCGAAAACAGTAGATTGACTTATTTTGATAATCACTTATTTTAACCGCTTAATTTAATTTTCTTTATTTATCCGATCAGAAACCAAACCAACTCCCCCTCCATTTCGAATTTGGTAGATTAATCACATAAAAGAATCCTTGAGACGATATCCGAGTTGAATTGTCGTTGTATTACGTTTTCACCAAAAACACTCGATTTCATCCGCGCGCGACAACTGATCAATGAGCTAGGCCCTCCACGACGGAGAGATGGATTGGGCCGACCCCGTGTGATGAGCGGGACAGAGCAATATATATATATATATATATATATATATATATATATATATATATATATATATATATATATATATATATATATATATATATATATATATATATATATATATATATATATATATATATATATATATATATATATATATATATATATATATATATATATATATATATATATATATATATATATATATATATATATATATATATATATATATATATATATATATATATATATATATATATTGATGAGCGGGACAGAGCAATATATATATATATATATATATATATATATATATATATATATATATATATATATATATATATATATATATATATATATATATATATATATATATATATATATATATATATATATATATATATATATATATATATATATATATATATATATATATATATATATATATATATATATATATATAAGAATCTTAATCGGTTGAGTAAGTAAATAAAATAATTAATTATATTTAATAATTAATTATTTAATTGAATATGTGCTTAAATATAAATGGATGTCAAGATAATCCATTTCGAAATAATGAGAATTCTAAATGATTATCATTCTATATATAGGCTATGATCTCAAATATATCATCCTATAAGAAGATTATCTCTTTTTATCCCCATTCGAAGAGTTTTCAAGACATTACGAGTACCGGTTGAGAAAAATCCACAAGCCAACCAGTGTCAAACACTTGTCTGTACACTTTTGTATTTTAGAATTATCGTTTCCATTGTCTAAAATTTTTTCTCATTATATTCGTTAAGGTATTCCTATAATCATTAATATCAAAATGTCACAGATCCTAAGGTTTGTGTCCATAGGGAGACGCTTAAGCGCTCCCAGCGTGATGAGTGATCAGTGCATATTTATGCACTTTCTCCTATATTTTTACTATGACATTTCTTTATTTATCTTGATTATTTTTATGTTTTATTTTGTTTTTATATTTTATTTTATTTTTGGCTTAATTTGATTTCCGCACTTATTTTTTAGCTTTAGCAGTCTGCATGGAAACGATCATAACTGGAGTTCCGGAAATCCGTTTGAGGAGTTCTTAAAATCGCCGGAAAGCTAAGAGAGAGAGCTACGACTTTCGTGTTGGAGTCGAAGACAGATCCGGGGCCCAAAATTCCAGAATTCCGTTTGAAGTTACTGCATTAGAATTTTATTTTAGTGTTGGGTCATGTATTGGGCCTGGGTTATGTTTTCGACCCAGTTGGGTTATTACCCGAATTTGCTTTCTTTTTAAAGGAAAAATACTCGTGTTACTTTTCACCTAGTTACATTTCCACGAAAAATACATTCGGAGCTTTGAGAGAACCATGGAGAGCTAATTCCTTAGAGTCATTCTGCTGTAATCGCGTTCCAACGCTTTGAGGTTTTTACTTTATCAATCTAATTCGTTTCTCTTTAAACACTATTCTATGAATTGCTTTTGCTTAATCTGTTAGTTTATAGAATTGTTTTGATTAAATTCGTATGATTGCATCCTTAGCTTTTATTCGGCGTTACGTCGCTTTGTCGTTAATTCGCGTTTATAATTCGTGTTTGCTTAATTCACGAAAACTTAATCCGTTTGCTTAATTTGGAATATATGATTGTTAATCTAGTTTATGACTTTTGCGCTTGTTAATTGACATAGGAATTGAATAGAGATCGAAATCGTTTAGGAAATTGGTAAGGTAGAAACCCGTGATTAGCCGGAACCGAAAACAGTAGATTTACTTATTTTGATAATCACTTATTTTAACCGCTTAATTGCATTTTCTTTATTTATCCAATCAGAAACCAAACCAACTCCCCCTCCATTTCGAATTTGGTAGATTGATCACATAAAAGAATCCTTGAGACGATATCCGAGTTGAATTGTCGCTGTAATACGTTTTTATCAAAAACACTCGTTCTGATCTGCGCGCGACAACTGATCAATGAGCTAGGCCCTCCACGACGGAGAGATGGATTGGGCCGACCCCGTGTGATGAGCGGGACAGAGCAATATATATATATATATATATATATATATATATATATATATATATATATATATATATATATATATATATATATATATATATATATATATATATATATATATATATATATATATATATATATATATATATATATATATATATATATATATATATATATATATATATATATATATATATATATATATATATATATATATATATATATATATATATATATATATATATATATATATATATATATAAGAATCTTAATTGGTTGAGTAAGTAAATAAAATAATTAATTATATTTAATAATTAATTATTTAATTGAATATGTGCTTAAATATAAGTGGATGTCAAGATAATCCATTTCAAAATAATGAGAGTTCTAAATGATTATCATTCTATATATAGGCTATGATCTCAAATATATCATCCTATAAGAAGATTATCTCTTTTTATCCCCATTCGAAGAGTTTTCAAGACATTACGAGTACCGGTTGAGAAAAATCCACAAGCCAACCAGTGTCAAACACTTGTCTCTACACTTTTGTATTTTAGAATTATCGTTGTCATTGTCTAAAAATCTTTCTCATTATATTCGTGAAGGTATTCCTATAATCATTAATATCAAAATGTCATAGATCCTAAGGTTTATGTCCATGGGGAGACGCTTAAGCGCTCCCAGCGTGATGAGTGATCAGTGCATATTTCTGCACTTTCTCCTATATTTTTACTTAGGCATTTCTTTACTTTATCTTGATTATTTTTATGTTTTATTTTGTTTTTATATTTTATTTTATTTTTGGCTTAATTTGATTTCCGCACTTATTTTTCAGCTTTAGCAGTCTGCACAGAAACGATCATAACTGGAGTTCCGAAAATCCGTTTGAGGAGTTCTAAAAATCGCCGGAAAGCTAAGAGAGAGAGCTATGACTTTCGCGTTGGAGTCGAAGTCAGATACGGAGCCCAAAATTCCAGAATTCCGTTTGAAGTTACTGCATTAGAATTTTATTTTAGTGTAAGGTCATGTATTGGGCCTGGGTTATGTTTTCGACCCAGTTGGGTTATGACCCGAATTTGCTTTCTTTTTAAAGGAAAAATACTCGTGTTACTGTTCACCTAGTTACATTTTCACGAAAAATATATTCAGAGCTTTGAGAGAACCATGGAGAGCTAATTCCTTAGAGTCATTCTGATGTAATCGCGTTCCAACGCTTTTAGGTTTTTACTTTATCAATCTAATTCGTTTCTCTTTAAAAACTATTCTATGAATTGGTTTTGCTTAATCTGTTAGTTTATAGAATTGTTTTGATTAAATTCGTATGATTGCATCCTTAGCTTTTATTCGCCGTTACGTCGCTTTGTCGTTAATTCGCGTTTATAATTCGTGTTTGCTTAATTCACAAAAACTTAATCCGTTTGCTTAATTTGGAATATAGGATTGTTAATCTAGTTTATGTCTTTTGCGCTTGTTAATTGACATAGGAATCAAATAGAGATCGAAATCGCTTAGGAAATTGGTAAGGTAGAAACCCGTGATAAGTCGGAACCGAAAACAGTAGATTCACTTATTTTGATAATCACTTATTTTAACCGCTTAATTTCATTTTCTTTATTTATCCGATCAGAAACCAAACCAACACCCCCTCCATTTCGAATTTGGTAGATTAATCACATAAAAGAATCCTTTAGACGATATCCGAGTTGAATTGTCGCTGTATTACGTTTTCATCAAAAACACTCGTTTTGATCTGCGCGCGACAACTGATCAATGAGCTAGGCCCTCCACGACGGAGAGATGGATTGGGCCGACCCCGTGTGATGAGCGGGACAGAGCAATATATATATATATATATATATATATATATATATATATATATATATATATATATATATATATATATATATATATATATATATATATATATATATATATATATATATATATATATATATATATATATATATATATATATATATATATATATATATATATATATATATATATATATATATATATATATATATATATATATATATATATATATATATATATATATATATATATATATATATATATATATATATATATATATATATATATATATATAAGAATCTTAATCGGTTGAGTAAGTAAATAAAATAATTAATTATATTTAATAATTAATTATTTATATGAATATGTGCTTAAATATAAGTTGATGTCAAGATAATTCATTTCAAAATAATGAGAATTCTAAATGATTATCATTCTATATATAGGCTATGATCTCAAATATATCATCCTATAAGAAGATTATCTCTTTTTATCCCCATTCGAAGAGTTTTCAAGACATTACGATTACCGGTTGAGAAAAATCCACAAGCCAACCAGTGTCAAACACTTGTCTCTACACTTTTGTATTTTAGAATTATCGTTGTCATTGTCTAAAAATCTTTCTCATTATATTCGTTAAGGTATTCCTATAATCATTAATATCAAAATGTCATAGATCCTAAGGTTTGTGTCCATGGGGAGACGCTTAAGCGCTCCCAGCGTGATGAGTGATCAGTGCATATTTATGCACTTTCTCCTATATTTTTACTTAGGCATTTATTTATTTATCTTGATTATTTTTATGTTTTATTTTGTTTTTATATTTTATTTTATTTTTGGATTAATTTGATTTCCGCACTTATTTTTCAGCTTTAGCAGTCTGCACGGAAACGATCATAACCGGAGTTCCAGAAATCCGTTTGAGGAGTTCTTAAAATCGCCGGAAAGCTAAGAGAGAGAGCTACGACTTTCGTGTTGGAGTCGAAGACAGATTCGGAGCCCAAAATTCCAGAATTGCGTTTGAAGTTACTGCATTAGAATTTTATTTTAGTGTTGGGTCTTGTATTGGGCCTGGGTTATGTTTTCAACCCAGTTGGGTTATGAACCGAATTTGCTTTCTTTTTAAAGGAAAAATACTCGTATTACTGTTCACCTAGTTACATTTTCACGAAAAATACATTCAGAGCTTTGAGAGAACCATGGAGAGCTAATTCCTTAGAGTCATTCTGCTGTAATCGCGTTCCAACGCTTTGAGGTTTTTACTTTATTAATCTAATTCGTTTCTCTTTAAAAACTATTCTATGAATTGCTTTTGCTTAATCTATTAGTTTATAGAATTGTTTTGATTAAATTCGTATGATTGCATCCTTAGCTTTTATTCGCCGTTACGTCGCTTTGTCGTTAATTCGCGTCTATAATTCGTGTTTGCTTAATTCACGAAAACTTAATCCGTTTGCTTAATTTGGAATATAGGATTGTTAATCTAGTGTATGTCTTTTGCGCTTGTTAATTGACATAGGAATCAAATAGAGATCGAAATCGCTTAGGAAATTGGTAAGGTAGAAACCCGTGATAAGCCGGAACCGAAAACAGTAGATTGACTTATTTTGATAATCACTTATTTTAACCGCTTAATTTAATTTTCTTTATTTATCCGATCAGAAACCAAACCAACTCCCCCTCCATTTCGAATTTGGTAGATTAATAACATAAAAGAATCCTTGAGACCATATCCGAGTTGAATTGTCGCTGTATTACGTTTTTATCAAAAACACTCGCTTTGATCCGCGCGCGACAACTGATCAATGAGCTAGGCCCTCCACGACGGAGAGATGGGTTGGGCCGACCCCGTGTGATGAGCGGGACAGAGCAATATATATAAGAATCTTAATCGGTTGAGTAAGTAAATAAAATAATTAATTATTTAATTGAATATGTGCTTAAATATTAAATATAAGTGGATGTCAAGATAATCCATTTCAAAATAATGAGAATTCTAAATGATTATCATTCTATATATAGGCTATGATCTCAAATATATCATCCTATAAGAAGATTATCTCTTTTTATCCCCATTCGAAGAGTTTTCAAGACATTACGAGTACCGGTTGAGAAAAATTCACAAGCCAACCAGTGTCAAACACTTGTCTGTACACTTTTGTATTTTAGAATTATCGTTGTCATTGTCTAAAAATTTTTCTCATTATATTCGTTAAGGTATTCCTATAATCATTAATATCAAAATGTCATAGATCCTAAGGTTTGTGTCCATGGGGAGACGCTTAAGCGCTCCCAGCGTGATGAGTGATCAGTGCATATTTATGCACTTTCTCCTATATTTTTACTTAGGCATTTCTTTACTTTATCTTGATTATTTTTATGTTTTATTTTATTTTTATATTTTATTTTATTTTTGGCTTAATTTGATTTCAGCACTTATTTTTCAGCTTTAGCAGTCTGCACGGAAACGATCATAACTGGAGTTCCGGAAATCCGTTTGAGGCGTTCTAAAAATCGCCGGAAAGCTAAGAGAGAGAGCTACGACTTTCGCGTTGGAGTCGAAGTCAGTTTCGGAGCCCAAAATTCCAGAATTCCGTTTGAAGTTACTGCATTAGAATTTTATTTTAGTGTTGGGTCATGTATTGGGTCTGGGTTATGTTTTCGACCCAGTTGGGTTATGACCCGAATTTGGTTTTTTTAAAAGGAAAAATACTCGTGTTACTTTTCACCCAGTTACATTTTCACGAAAAATACATTTGGAGCTTTGAGAGAACCATGGAGAGCTAATTCCTTAGAGTCATTCTGCTGTAATCGCGTTCCAACGCTTTGAGGTTTTTACTTTATCAATCTAATTCGTTTCTCTTTAAACACTATTCTATGAATTGCTTTTGCTTAATCTGTTAGTTTACAGAATTGTTTTGATTAAATTCGTATGATTGCATCCTTAGCTTTTATTCGCCGTTACGTCGCTTTGTCGTTAATTCGACTTTATAATTCGTGTTTGCTTAATTCACGAAAACTTAATCCGTTTGCTTAATTTGGAATATAGGTTTGTTAATCAAGTTTATGTCTTTTGCGCTTGTTAATTGACATAGGAATCGAATAGAGATCGAAATC
This sequence comes from Lathyrus sativus, assembly GCA_963859935.3. Taxonomy (NCBI): domain Eukaryota; kingdom Viridiplantae; phylum Streptophyta; class Magnoliopsida; order Fabales; family Fabaceae; genus Lathyrus; species Lathyrus sativus. The sequence continues at coordinate 55,086,404 of OZ012737.1, read as the reverse complement.
GATTAGGAAATTGGTAAGGTAGAAACCCGTGATAAGCCGGAATCGAAAACAGTAGATTGACTTATTTTGATAATCACTTATTTTAACCGCTTAATTTCATTTTCTTTATTTATCCGATCAGAAACCAAACCAACTCCCCCTCCATTTCGAATTTGGAAGATTAATCACAAAAAAGAATCCTTGAGACGATATCCGAGTTGAATTGTCGCTGTATTACGTTTTCATCAAAAACACTCGTTTTAATCCGCGCGCGACAACTGATCAATGAGCTAGGCCCTCCACGACAGAGAGATGGATTGGGCCGACCCCGTGTTATGAGCGGGACAGAGCAATATATATATTTAATAATTAATTATTTAATTGAATATGTGCTTAAATATAAGTGGATGTCAAGATAATCCATTTCAAAATAATGAGAATTCTAAATGATTATCATTCTATATATAGGCTATGATCTCAAATATATCATCCTATAAGAAGATTATCTCTTTTTATCCCCATTCGAAGAGTTTTCAAGACATTACGAGTACCGGTTGAGAAAAATCCACAAGCCAACCAGTGTCAAACATTTGTCTGTACACTTTTGTATTTTAGAATTATCGTTCTCATTGTCTAAAAATCTTTCTCATTATATTCGTTAAGGTATTCCTATAAATATTAATATCAAAATGTCATAGATCCTAAGGTTTGTGTCCATGGGGAGACGCTTAAGCGCTCCCAGCGTGATGAGTGATCAGTGTATATTTATGCACTTTCTCCTATATTTTTACTTAGGCATTTCCTTACTTTATCTTGATTATTTTTATGTTTTATTTTGTTTTTATGTTTTATTTTATTTTTTGCTTAATTTGATTTCCGCACTTATTTTTCATCTTTAGCAGTCTGCACGGAAACGATCATAACTGGAGTTCCGGAAATCCGTTTGAGGCGTTCTAAAAATCTCCGGAAAGCTAAGAGAGAGAGCTACGACTTTCGTGTCGGAGTCGAAGTCAGATTCGGAGCCCAAAATTCCAGAATTCCGTTTGAAGTTACTGCATTAGAATTTTATTTTAGTGTTGGGTCATGTATTGGGCCTGGGTTATGTTTTCGACCCAGTTGAGTTTTGACCCGAATTTTATTTCTTTTTAAAGGAAAAATACTCGTGTTACTGTTCACTTAGTTACATTTTCACGAAAAATACATTCGGAGATTTGAGAGAACCATGGAGAGCTAATTCCTTAGAGTCATTCTGCTGTAATCGCGTTCCAACGCTTTGAGGTTTTTACTTTATCAATCTAATTCATTTCTCTTTAAACACTATTCTATGAATTGCTTTTGCTTAATCTGTTAGTTTATAGAATTGTTTTGATTAAATTCGTATGATTGCATCCTTAGCTTTTATTTGTCGTTACGTCGCTTTGTCGTTAATTCGCGTTTATAATTCGTGTTAGCTTAATTCACGAAAACTTAATCCGTTTGCTTAATTTGGAATATAGGATTGTTAATCTAGTTTATGTCTTTTGCGCTTGTTAATTGACATAGGAATCGAATAGAGATCGAAATCGCCTAGGAAATTGGTAAGGTAGAAACCCGTGATAAGCCGGAACCGAAAACAGTAGATTGACTTATTTTGATAATCACTTATTTTAACCGCTTAATTTCATTTTCTTTATTTATCCGATCAGAAACCAAACCAACTCCCCCTCCATTTCGAATTTGGTAGATTAATCACATAAAAGAATCCTTGAGACGATATCCGAGTTGAATTGTAACTGTATTACGTTTTCATCAAAATCACTCGTTTTGATCCGCGCGCGACAACTGATTAATGAGCTAGGCCCTCCACGACGGAGAGATGGATTGGGCCGACCCCGTGTGATGAGCGGGACAGAGCAATATATATATATATATATATATATATATATATATATATATATATATATATATATATATATATATATATATATATATATATATATATATATATATATATATATATATATATATATATATATATATATATATATATATATATATATATATATATATATATATATATATATATATATATATGAATCTTAATCGGTTGAGTAAGTAAATAAAATAATTAATTATATTTAATAATTAATTATTTAATTGAATATGTGCTTAAATATAAGTGGATGTCAAGATAATCAATTTCGAAATAATGAGAATTCTAAATGATTATCATTCTATATATAGGCTATGATCTCAAATATATCATCCTATAAGAAGATGATCTCTTTTTATCCCCATTCGAAGAGTTTTCAAGACATTACGAGTACCGGTTGAAAAAAATCCACAAGCCAACCAGTGTCAAACACTTGTCTGTACACTTTTGTATTTTAGCATTATCGTTGTTATTGTCTAAAAATCGTTCTCATTATATTCGTTAAGGTATTCCTATAATCATTAATATCAAAATGTTATAGATCCTAAAGTTTGTGTCAATGGGGAGACGCTTAAGCGCTCCCAGCGTGATGAGTGATCATTGCATATTTATGCACTTTCTCCTATATTTTTACTTAGGAATTTCTTTACTTTATCTTGATTATTTTTATGTTTTATTTTGTTTTTATATTTTATTTTATTTTTGGCTTAATTTGATTTCCGCACTTATTTTTCAGCTTTAGCAGTCTGCACGGAAACGATCATAACTGGAGTTCCGGAAATCCGTTTGAGGCGTTCTAAAAATCGCCGGAAAGCTAAGAGAGAGAGCTACGACTTTCGTGTTGGAGTCAAAGTCAGATACAGAGCCCAAAATTCCAGAATTCCATTTGAAGTTACAGCATTAGAATTTTATTTTAGTGTTTGGTCCAGTTGAGTGGAAATTGATCAATGACTTTGCTCTTGAGTTCTGTATGCAATGAATCTGACTCAAACCTCTTAGATCTTGTGATTTCAACTTCTTGCACCTTGGATGATGGAACTTGTATGGCACGATCTTTGCTCAATTCTAACCAATCTTGATGTGAATTGTGATCTATGGATGATGGTGATGAAGACCAGATCAAGAAATGTGAAAATTGAGAGAGATTTGGGAGAGTTTGAATTGATTTTGCAAGTTGGAGAAAGTGTGTGAAACTTGGTATTATGAGCACAATGAATCACCAACCCATGCATGAAGCTCTTCAATACAATATATACATGAGATAAGAAACTCCTAGAACCTTGGAGAAGCTTCCCATGTATAATTTCCCTTGGATTTGGATTATGTAACTTTATGTGTAAGTAACCTTGAATAACTCTCAAAATTTGAACCAAGCTCAAAATTCTACTTTAGCCAATGTTTTCAAAATGATTTTTCCAATCAAAATGACCTATAATTTCACCTCATTTGGCCAAAGTATGGAAAATCTCATTTTTAGGTCCTTTTTTATTCATTAAATCCACCAATTTTGAAACCTTGTGCTATGAATCTTTCCCATCTTTAATGGTCACTTTTATAGACTCAAAATGTCATTTGGAGCAAGTTTGATGTTGTGAAGTTTTCCATTTGAAGCTTCCTTGTATGAGTTTTGGGCATAGGCTTGAAATGACCTGTAATTCTCAGATGACCAAAATACCCTTTGCTTGCCAAGACCATAAGTAGAGTTCCACAAATCATATGAAGGCATACTATACCATTATAGAAAGCTAAGACAATGAGGAACAACTCTTATGTTGTCCAGAAATTCATTTGAAATCTCCTTGGGGGGTAAATATTGCTTGAAAGGCAAGTCACTTTCACAGACAAAATTTCAGATACCCCAGATGACTTGTAACTTGCAAGGACCATAACTTGAGTTCTATAAATCTCCTTAGTGTCTTCCACCACTAAAATTAAAGGTCTTGAGATCCTCTACAAGTTTCATGTTGGCCAAGGATCCATTTGAAGCTTTCATTTTGACTTATCTTGCTTAGAAATTTGACCTAAACTAGGGGATTTTACACAGAAACCCTAATTTAGAAACTCCTCTTCTCCTTGATTTCTCTTGATTTCTTCTTAGCATAACAACATATACTTCTTTACATGTCAAATGATGAACCCCACATCTTTCCAATAGCCCTTAATGCCTTTCAATCAGTCAATTGACCTAGAGTTGACCTAGAGTTGGCCCCAGATGAAACCCTAGTTGACTGTCTTCAACTGCAATTCTTGTGATCACACCAATGACTTGTCTCCTTCTCCAAATGACTTTATAAGTCTCCCATGATGTCCAGATACTCTCCATGCTCCATCCACAGCTCACAACTTACTTGTTGATCCTCAGATACCCTCAGTTAGGAGATAGATGAACTGTTTGATCCATTGACTTCCTTAGCTTTCCAATTCTTTCTGATGACCTGAATGAGATTGAATTTGAATAATAACCTCTTGATAGGCTCATGGAGATGAGAATAATGCTTGGTCCCTGTTGGCTGACTTGCTATGCAATGCTATGCAGATGATTAGGCTATGTACATGACTCTATATGCAAATGCTAATGATATTGAAACATAAACCAAGTGAATAAGGTTGAGCAAATTTTAGGGTGCAATAGCTGCCCCTATTCAAGCGACTTGGACCAGATTGGGTGAAGAGCCCGGAGCCTTCAGACATTCGCGGTACGAGACGGTTGAATACTAAGAACCCGGAAATTTGCCGATCGCAGACATGACCTACACCACTGCTTGGAGATTATTTTCATCAGCCTGAAAAGCTTTTCTCATTGCAAGAATAAAACTTTGCTTGTCCACGTTAGGACGCCTGTGTCGTCAACGCAAAGCACTCTCAATCTAAACTCGTCCACGTTAGGAAAAATCCCGACAGCTTCACTGGGGATGGCTCGTCTGCCTCTCATCAGAAATAAATCGTCCACGTTAGGACTAAACTCTTCCACGTTAGGAATAACACCGTCCACGTAAGGACTACAACCTCGTCTGGATCTGTCCACGTAAGGACTCAACTTGATATGCCCACGTAAGGACTCAATCTTTCCACGTAAGGAATAAACTCATCTTTCCACGTAAGGAATCAATCTTCTTTTCTAAATCTGTCCACGTCAGGACTAAACTTTCCACGTAAGGAATACATCGCTCTTCCACGTAAGGAATCAATCTTTCTTTCCACGTAAGGAAACCACAATCTTTCCGATTTGTCCACGTAAAGACTCCCTTCTTTCCACGTAAGGAACCCATCTTCTTTCCACGTAAGGAAACCGATTTTCTTCCACGTAAGGAATAAAATTCTTGATCTGTCCACGTAAGGATTCCAGGCTTTCCACGTAAGGGATACGATTTTATTCGATCTGTCCACGTAAGGACTCCAATCTTTCCACGTCAGGAATGCCATCTCTTTCCACGTAAGGAAACACCTCTGATTCATCCACGTAAGGACTCACATTTTTTCCACGTAAGGAAACCGTATCGTCTTGATTTGTCCACGTCAGGACTCCAACTTGTTCCATGTAAGGAATCACATCTTTCCACGTAAGGAAACCACAATCTTTCCACATAAGGAAACCACTCTTTCTGATTTGTCCACGTAAGGACTCCATCTCTTGACTCGCTGAGGAAATAAAACTTGTCCACGTCAGGACTCACGCACCTTTGACCCACTGGGGAAGTGAGGCTTGTCCACGTCAGGACTCACATCTCAACCTGCTGAAGTAACAGGACCTGTCCACGTCGGGACTTGCGCGTCTTCAACTTGCTGGGGAAATAAGACTTTGTCCATGTCAGGACTCATACTTTTCCCACAACACGAAGAAGGATAAATTTGTCCACGTCAGGACTCTCGCATCTTTCATCACGAAGAACTATAAACTTGTCCACGTCAGGACGCACATTTCACCATTACGAATAAAGCTATCTGCTGGAAATAAATGGTCCACGTCGGGACACCAACACGAAGAGTAACCAACTTCGTCCACGTCAGGACTTCACACTCAATCAATACCGAGAACTCGAATCAGTCCACGTCTGAATTAACACATATCATCACCTGGAAGAAATGTCCACGTCAGGACTCCACATTCCAACAATTCTGAAAACTCGAACCTGTCCATGCTAGGACTAACACCTTTTATCAGCCATGAGGAAATAAATCTGTCCACGTTAGGACCCTTACTTTTCTAGCACAAAGAAAACATGTCAAGAAAATTGTCCACGTCGGGACTCATCTTTCCATGGGTCCACAAACTTCTTATCACTGACGTTACAGCAACTTTGAGGCGGACTCTACTGGGGATATTTGGAAACCAGACTACCAGACGCCTGTCCTGCTAACCGGCGGTGGCCTTTAAAATTCTGATTCCTGAAACCCGTTGATGACAAACAACTCCGCCTGGGAGTGAGGAGAAATTTTGCCTACTCACTCTGGCGGGGAAAACACGAGAAATTCACAAATAACTCTGTTCGGAAACAAAGAGAACTTCATCATGATAATTCTGTGGGGAATAATGCCAAAGCTGACACTTCATAGAATGTCTCACGTCAAGACCTAGAATGCTTGATACTTCATTTGAGCAAGAGCTCTCTCTACCTTCAAGAGAAACAATACTTGAAACAAAAGGTTAGCCAACCTGGTTTATGTTTCAAAATGCATGCGTTTGACAATGATGCAATGCTCCATTCAACATGGAAATGCTACGCTTTTTTCATTTGGTGGATGCAAGTATGACACTGTATGCCAATGCAAATGCAGACTCGAACTGTTGAGGTACAGGAACTGATCCAGCAAAATAAATGCCGAAGACAATGCCTACTCCGCTGGGGATAGCCAGATGCTACAAAATTATTCCAGCAAAATAAATGCTGGAAGAGTGAAGTCGACTCAGCTGGGAAATTGGGAACTTGAACCAAGCGCCTCATTGAAGTAACATCCTGCTGGGGAATACAACTCTGCTGGGGAGTGACGGATGCGTCTAGTATGATTATACTTCTGCCGGAAAGTGAACTGATATCACACGGTATTCCGGCAAAATAAATGCTAGGACCCACAACCAACTCTGCCGGGGAGAGTCTTAATCTTCGAGTTCCACAGGGAGGAATGAAAATACTGGTTGAAAAGAGAACTCCGCTGGGGAAGAGTAGATGACTCTGTGGGGAAAGGTGAACTTGTCTGAATACAGCTCACAAATATTAATCTTCTGAGGCTAAACCCACTCTGCTTGAGATATACTGTCTGAATACAGCCTTATAATCTTGGAATCGCCAAACTCTGCTGAGGATAAACGACTTTGCTGGAGCATGCCCTTTGGATGAGCTACGGCCAGCTAGGGAATTCGATCCTTCTTCAGGAAGAACATGCTTGACCTGCGTGGGGTTCGAGTCTTTCGTTACTGCAATCTTTTGATCGTCTTCCTCGTACGATTATGAAACCTGCAACAACACAAACAAGACAAAACAAGCCTATGCAACCAAATCTATTCAGGTTAGTGACATCATTTTCAGTTAATTCAAAGTTTTAGCAATTGTTGGCAAGGGCTAGTGACGTTATGCTCATGCTAATTTCATTAACCCTAGGCGTTTTATCATGCACAAAACATGTAAAGAACCAGCATCGAGTACTGAATAACATATTTTATTGATTGGGCCCCTGAATGGGCGGAGTTTTGTACACGGGATGTAACTCCTGAAAAGAGGAAGCTACGCAAAGCAAATATACAAGTATGCACAAGAAGCATAAATATATTGACAAATTAAATTTGTACACATGTCGGCAACGGGATGCAGACGAACACCACGAACTGATCCTCCTATGACTCGCCCGACTCTAACGCTTTCCCCGGTATCCACACGTCCGAAGAGATTGTATCTGATAATCGACCCCTCAGGTATATTCTCCCCCACCAACGCTCAATGCAGTATCAAATTCGGACCGCAGTCATTTGCTTTTCAAATCCCTAACTTTTGCGTGAACCGCCCTTTACGGGTTTTCAGTTCACCGGGATACCCCTTTTTGCCGAAGCCGCCCAGTGCAGGTTTTCAACTTCGCGGGTGTATATTTTTTCAATTTCATCCCTAACTTTTGCCCGAACCTTTCATTCTGTTTTTGGTTTGCCAGGATGCCCCATTTTTGCCTGGACTCTCTTTTTCTGTCCAGCGGGTCAATTTTAAGCAAAGTATTTTTTAACTGCGTCCGAATTCACAGGTGACGTGAAGTCTTCACCGTCCATGGTGGACAACAACAACGCTCCTCCTGAAAAGACTTTCCTGACAACGTAGGGCCCTTCATAGTTAGGGGTCCACTTGCCCCTGTGATCTGCCTGAGGCGGGAGAATCATTTTCAACACAAGATCGCCCGTCTGAAAGCTCCGAGGATGTATCTTCTTATCATATGCTTTCTTCATTCGGCTCTGGTACAAACGACCGTATGCTAGAGAAGCTAGCCTCTTCTCATCCATCAAACTCAGTTGGTTCAACCTGTCTTTCACCCATTCTGCCTCCTCTAGTTGGACGTCTCGCAATACCCTCAGAGAAGGAATCTCAACTTCCAGTGGTAGTACTGCCTCCATTCCGTATACCAATGAGAACGGAGTTGCCCCGGTTGATGTACGCACCGTCGTGCGATAACCATGCAAAGCAAAGGGTAGCATCTCATGCCAATCCTTATAGGTCACCACCATCTTTTGAACGATCTTCTTGATATTCTTATTGGCCGCTTCGACAGCGCCATTCATCTTAGGTCGGTAAGGGGAGGAGTTGTGATGTTCGATCTTGAAATTCTGACAGAGCTCCTTCATCATTTTGTTGTTCAGGTTTGAACCGTTATCCGTGATTATCCGCTCGGGGATCCCATATCGGCAAATGATATCTCTCTTGATGAATCTGGCCACCACTTGCTTCGTTACATTTGCATAAGACGCCGCTTCCACCCACTTGGTGAAATAATCGATTGCTACTAGGATGAACCGATGCCCGTTAGAAGCTGTCGGCTCGATCTTTCCAATCATATCGATTCCCCACATCGAGAATGGCCATGGCGATGACATCACATTCAGAGGACTTGGAGGCACATGGATTTTATCGGCATAGATTTGGCACTTGTGGCACTTCCTTGCAAACTTGAAACAATCAGTTTCCATAGTCAGCCAAAAATAACCTGCCCGCAGCAGCTTTCTCGTCATAGCATGCCCACCAGCATGCGTACCAAAGGTACCCTCATGTATTTCCTCCATGAGCAGCTTTGCCTCTTTCTCGTCTACACAATGCAACAACACCAAGTCGCGGTTTCTTCTGTATAAGACACCGTCTGGGTTCAAATAGAAATTACCCGCTAATCTCCTGAGAGTCTTCTGATCTTGACTGGATGCCCCAGCCGGATACTCTTTGTTCTTCAGAAAATTAAGGATATCAAAATACCACGGTTTGTCGTCGGATGCTTCATCAATAGCAAATACGAAAGCTGGTCTGTCAAGCCGAGAGATAACGATTCTGGGAGCCTCGTTCCAGAAGTTGACCTTGTACATGGAAGACAAAGTGGCCAGGGCGTCAGCCATTTGATTCTCTGCCCGCGGTACGTGATGCAATTCAACCTTGTCAAAGAAAGGCAACAATCTCCTTGCATAATTCATGTAATGTATCAAGTTGGGCTGACGTGTCTCCCATTCCCCTTTTATCTGATTCACCACCAGAGCTGAGTCTCAGTATACGTCCAGATTCTTAATTCGCAAATCAATGGCTTCTTCAAGCCCCATTATACAAGCTTCGTATTCGGCCTCATTATTGGTAACTGCAAAAGTCAATTGAGCAGTAAACGGGATGTGCGACCCGTGTGGAGTAGTGATGATTGCCCCTATTCCGCTACCGTAAGCGTTCACAGCTCCGTCAAATATCATCTTCCATTTGGAACCCAATTCTGGTCCTTCGTCAGGCAACGGCTCTTCACAATCTTTCATCTTTAGGTACATGATATCCTCGTCAGGAAAATCAAACCTCATCGATTGGTAATCTTCAATAGGCTGCTCAACCAAGTACTCAGACAGTACACTCCCCTTTATAGCCTTTTGCGAGACGTATTGGATGTCATATTCGGTCAAGACCATCTGCCAACGGGCAATTCTCCCTGATAGCGCCTGCTTTTCGAATACATATTTGATAGGATCCATCTTCGAGATGAGCATGGTTCTATGATTCAGCATGTATTGCCTCAAACGCTTGGCGGCCCAGGCTAGCGCGCAACAAGTTTTCTCAAGCATCGAGTAGCGAGATTCACAATCTATAAATTTCTTACTCAAGTAGTAAATTGCATGCTCTTTTCTTCCTGTCTCGTCTTGTTGACCGAGAACACAGCCCATGCTTCCCTCGAGAACTGTCAAATACATAATCAAGGGTCTCCCTGCCACTGGGGGTATCAAAATAGGAGGCTCCTGCAAATACTGCTTTATTTTATCGAACGCCTTTTGACAATTTTCGTTCCACGTTACAGCTTGATCTTTCTTCAGCAACTTGAACAATGGTTCACACGTAGCAGTTAGGTGAGATATGAACCGAGCGATGTAGTTCAACCTCCCTAAAAACCCGCGCACCTCTTTCTCTGTTTTAGGCGTCGGCATTTCTTGTATCGCTTTTATTTTAGCAGGATCGACCTCTATTCCTCTTTCGCTTACGATAAACCCCAGCAGTTTACCCGATCTCACCCCGAAGGTGCATTTGTTAGGGTTCAGTCTCAGCCTGAACTTCCTAAGCCTTTTAAATAACTTCAGCAGATTCACCAGATGCTCTTCCTCCGTCTGGGATTTGGCAATCATATCGTCAACATAAACTTCGATCTCTTTATGCATCATATCATGAAAAAGAGTCGTCATCGCACGCTGATACGTTGCCCCAGCATTCTTCAAACCAAAGGGCATCACTTTGTAACAAAATGTTCCCCAAGGCGTTATGAAAGTAGTCTTCTCCATATCCTCTGGCGCCATTTTAATCTGATTATAGCCTGAGAAGCCATCCACGAAGGAGAATACGGAGTATTGAGCAGTATTATCAACTAGCACATCGATATGAGGAAGTGGAAAATCGTCTTTTGGGCTTGCTTTGTTCAAATCCCTATAATCCACACACATTCGAACCTTGCCATCTTTCTTTGGCACTGGTACGATGTTAGCAACCCATGAGGGATATTTTGTCACATCTAGGAAACCAGCGTCCCACTGTTTTTGAACCTCTTCTTTGATCTTCACTGCCATATCTGGTCTAGTTCTACGAAGCTTTTGTTTGACCGGTGGGCATTCTTCTTTCAATGGCAGACGGTGCACAACCATATCTGTATCGAGCCCTGGCATATCTTCATACGACCAAGCGAACACATCGTTATACTCTCGGAGCATTTCAACCAGTCTTCGCTTGATATCGCTTTGCAGCGCGGCTCCGATACGAATATTCTTCTCAACCCCTTCCGACCCCAAGTTGATAATTTCGATGACCTCTTCGTGAGGCAGAATGACTCTTTCCTCTTGCTTCACCAACCAAGACAGTTCTTCAGGAACGTCATTATCTTCGACAACCTCTTCTTCGGCCTGAAATACCGGGTGCTCAAAGTCGGGACGAGTCATAGGTGGTTCAAGGATGTCATCTGAAAATGTTATCCTGCAAAAGGAATGGTTAAATGCTTCAAAATGCGTATAAAGCGAATAACCACGTTGCCATTTTATTGAAAAATACAAAACAAGAAAAACAGAGATTACAATATTTGCACATGAAAAAACGCCTTTTATTTAATGATAAACACGCAATGTTCATAACGGCACAGCCCTAAGCAAATCCTGATGCCCCGGGCAAGACATCAGATTGTTCAACAATTAATAAAACAAAGCATTACTGTTTAAGAGTCACAGGAACAAGCTCCTGAATAGACCAGTTGCATAGTCCCTGTCCTGGCGTGCTCGGCTGAATCCAAGCATCCATATCGCAGTCGCTGTCTCCTTCGTCAGACTCTGAAGCAGCGTTGATGGTTTCATGACATACTCCACTAGCAGAGATGGTTATTGGCCCTCTGAAACGGGGTGCCCCCACAGCAGGAGTTGATGACGACGGTTGGTACCCCAGTCCAAACCGGTCCATCTTCACAGGAATGTCCAGCACTTTGCCCCAGCCCTTTGCTTCTCCTGCCTCCACCAGAGCTTGGGCTTCTTTATACGACGAGACAGCTATCTCCGACACTTTGCTCGGCCCGGGACCTTTGTCCTTGATACGCAACCCTTCAAATGCCTGGCAGGGTGTTTCGTGGATCTCTCCATCGACCTCCACATATTTAAATGACGACAGATGGCTGACCAGGATGTCTTCTTCTCCGCATACGGTGACTACACTGTCTCCCACCATATATTTCAACTTTTGATGCAGGGTAGACGTGACTGCCCCAGCCCCATGAATCCAAGGTCTCCCGAGCAGGCAGCTATATGCGGGCTGGATGTCCATGATATAAAATTCAGTCGCGAAAACCTCCGGCCCCACCTGTAGAGGCAATGTTATCGATCCAAAGACCGTTCTCCGCGTCCCATCAAATGCCCTGACTACCAGGTCGCTGGGCGTGCACAAGATTCCTCTGACATCTAGCTTCATCATCGCTTTCTTGGGCAGCACATTTAAAGACGATCCGGTGTCGACCAATACATGCGACATGACTGATCCTCTACATTCCACAGATACGTGCAGCGCCATATTATGATCTCTCCCTTTCGGGGTCAAGTCAAAGTCAGTAAAGCCCAAGTTGTGGCCTGCATTCACATGTGCTAACACCCCCTCCAGCTGATTCACGGAGACGTCTTGGGGCACGAAGGAAGTACCCAGGACTTTCAACAGTGCATTTCTGTGAGCTTCAGAACACAAGAGCAACGACAATATAGATATTTTGGACGGCGTCTGTTGCAGATGCTCCACAATCTTATAATCACTTTTCCGAATCAAGCGCATGAACTCTTCTACATCTTTCGATGCCGATGCTTTTTTGCTTGCCTGCACAGGAACATTCTCAACCATCTTCCCCTTTCCCTTTGCCAGTCTTTCGGCCTCCACTTCAGGCGATATGAAGATCCTACCACTCCTTGTCATACCTCCTGAACCGGCAACGTTATCTACAGTCTCGGCTGGCTGCTTATTAACATCAATCTTTATTCCGTCACAATACACTTCCAACCCATATGACCATGGGATTGCCTTTGTGCTCTCGTACGGGATTGGTTCGGCCTTAGTTATGGTGATCGGCGGTCGCTGAACCGGTGCTGCTATAGTGATTGTCTTCCGAGGAATCGTCACAGTGGCCACATCACTCTGATTATCTGCTACTGCCCCTGCAGGCTCTTCGATTGCTGCTTGGTCAAACTGCAATGTGTCATCATCAATTAAAGCCTGAATGCCCTTCTTCAAATCATCACACCCCCCAGCTAGGGTCCAGCATTCTAAGCAGTACTCGTCACAACCCGGATAGACACCCCCTTACAATAATTTTCTTTTTATTTCGCTCAGCGGCGTCTTTAAATCATCCACTCTCGTAATCAAATTCAAACCTTCCTCAGACAGAATGGCGTTTGCCCCATGATTGGGCATGGGCTTCTGCACTATATTCGGACCTGCCGTTCCGAAATTGATAGCCTTATTGTCCAAAAGATCCTGCACAACATGCTTAAAAGCATGGCAACCCTCTACATCGTGGCCCGGAGCCCCAGAATGGAACTCACAGTGTCTGCTTGCATCATAGCCATACGGAGGAGTTCCCGTTATCGGTGCCAGAGTTCTCTTCTCTACCAGGTTCAAACCCAACAATGTCTATAACAAATCAGCATACGTTGAGGGAGGCTTCTCAAACACTCTTCTTGGTTTACCACCCTGAAATCTTCGCTGAGCAGGTTGTGCCCCCTGCTGTGGCTGCTGCTGCTGCTGCTGTTGTTGTTGCATTGGCTGCTGCTGAAACGGTTGTTGTTGTTGAAATGGTTGTTGCTGGAATGGAATAGTAACACTCGCCACCTGCTGCGGCTGATTATATTGGTTCCGACCTCTGCCTCGGCCTCGGCCTCGGCCTCCAAACACTGCGCTTGCCTCGCCCTGACGGCGCCCACCAAAAGCCTTCCTATTACTGCCAGATGCAGTTGATTCCTCAGCCTGGAACCTGCCTTGCTTAATGTTGTTTTCAATCTTTTCTCCCATCAGAATTAAGTCTGAGAAACTGGCCAAAGATGTGTGAAACAACTTGTCATAAAACATGCCTGTGAACGTTTCGATAAACATGTCATTCATTTCCTTGTCTTCTAAAGGAGGACGGACCCTGACAGCCATGTCGCGCCATCTTTGCGCGTACTCTTTAAAGCTCTCACCCTTCTTCTGAGACAGCCCTGTCAGTTGGACCCGATTGGGCGCCAAGTCGCTGTTATACTTGTAGTGAGCTACAAATGCCTCTGCCAGTTGCTTCCATGTCTTTATATTAGTTGGCTCCAACCCCATGTACCACTCTAAGGAAGGACCTGACAAGCTATCTTGAAAGAAATGCATTAGCATTCTCTCATCAGTTGAATACGCAGACATTTTTCTGTAATAAGCCTGCACATGCACTTTCGGACAGGTGTCCCCTTTATACTTATCAAACGTGGGAGCTTTGAATTTGATTGGCACCCTCAAGCCAGGTACCAGACCCATTGCTGACATGTCTAAGCCCACAGCACTTTGGTTCAGGACCCCCCTCATCTGCTCTTCTAGCATTCTGATCTTCTGGGAGTCATCCATCGGTCCCTCGAAACCTCCGTCGGAGAAAGCGTCCTCCTGCTGATCTTCTTGCCACGTACCATTCCCAGCTTCATACCCATCATATCCATTATTGCGGCCAGCTCTGATCTGATTCATCACCGGGCCTCGCCCTCTGTTGCCGTACCCCTGAGCAACTCCAGCAGGTCCAAAAGCCACTAACCCAGCGCCGTTTCCATTTCCGAAACCTCCGTAACCCTGATTGGTCACACCAAAACCGTCCTGCCCAAAGCCTTGAGCATTGAAACCATATTTCCCAGCGTTATCGAATCCCTGATCGTTGAACCCGAATCCAGCATTGCCAAAGCCGTTGCCTCCCATATTATCACCCAAGTTGATATCACCAAGCCCAACGTTATGGACAGCAGTCTCGTTCCCAACTCCGACGTTACCGTTCCCAGCAGCGGTAGCGTTGTTGACATTAGCAGCAGGTATATTGACTACAGGTGGAGCCACTGGTGTGGGAGTGCCATCTCCATGAACAGTGTCGACTCGCACAGACTGATGATCCTCATTACCATGACCAGCATTTCTGACCAACAGAGGCTGCACCATGGCTTGCAAATCCTCTTAACCTTTTGCAATAGCCTCCATGGTCTGCATAAAGAGATCTAGCTTCTCACGCACATCTTGCATCTCGTTCTGCATTTGATCCATGATTCTTCGACAGTTGGTGCGAGTGGAATATCTGTGTGGGCGCTGATCTGCAATCCTGAAAATACCTGGTACAGAGCAGGAAATAAGATATCATCCGATGATTACCTGTAATGCAATATGAATATGAATGCAATGCAATGTGTGTGTCTGAGCATTAGGGAAATTCATTCCCCGATTCTAGTGTGAAGGTGCCGGTGCAGTGACAGTGCTAGCAATACAAAGATCGGAGTTGAATCACAGAAAGCCTCATATATTGCGGAGAAACCAATAAGCCAAGAATACAATATCACTGAGTACAAAGAGAAGGCATGACCTCAACCAACAATCCTGGTGATGGTCAGCACTTATGCAACTAGAGCATACAAGTTAATACATGAAATGATCAAGCACTCCCATAAGTCTGGTACTCTTCTATTAACTTCTTGGTCTCTGGATGACCTGGTCTGGTAAGCAGCCCTTCAACAAGCTGGTTTCTTTTCTTAAGCACACGGCGCACGTCACCAGCAGTTTCTTCCCATGCCCCTTCTCCGAAGCGATCCTCTAGCTTCCGCTTCTGAGACACGGCTTCGTCCCTGCCTTTGATGGCCTTGTTCAGTGCATTCTGGAGACTATACCGGGTCATCACTTCTTCCTCACACTTCTTGATGCTAGACTTCAACTGCTCTTCGAGGTCAGAAATTTGCTGCTTCAACTTATCTTCCCTCTTCTTATTGTTGGTGAGCGTAGCATTCCAAGTCTTATTGCAAGAAGAGATTTCTCGGTGAGCGATGTCAAGTGCTTTCTTTTTGGATTCCAGCATGTCATGGGAGCTTCTGAACTCTTTCCCCAAACGTTCGCGCTTCTTCTTCTCCTCAGTCAACTCAGCCCCTAGTCTGTTCACTAGCTCAATCTGCTGTTGGAAAGCATGCATGGCCTTGTTTTTCTCGCTGCGTATCTGAGCTAACTCTTGCTCTAACCCTTCGTTGACCTTCATCAAGGCTTCTTTTTCTTTCACAACTTGCTCGTAGGCCTCCCTAGAAACAGTAGTTGGCTCTGCTACCGGAATAGGAACAGGGATTGGCGCTGCTGGAAATGGCATCAGCAACTGACTCGCTCTCTCTTGAATCCAAACTCTGTAAGGTGCATAAGCCTGGAAGTCATTCTTCCCTAACAGCGGCTTCCCTCTTCGGTTAATACGCGTCCAGGCATGTTGCAGCTTGGCTAACAACTCTCCACCCAACTCTCCGGTGAAGTACAGAGATTCCTGTACTTCTTCCTCCTTTGGCGGGTTCTTCAGCGCATATCCGAACTGACGGACCAACAGAGATGGGTTGTAGTTGATACACCCTTTTCTTCCTATCAACGGAACATTAGGGTACCCAGAACAACTGAATATAAGCTCAGACCCTAGCAGGTCTCGATCAAACCACTCAACGTCTTCGGAAGATAGCCTCATCAGGCGCTCTGACCAGCTAGCTGTGGGTGCACTCTCCACAAAAGATCCCTTCAGGGGAAGGTGGCTCTTGAACCACATATTCAACAAAGGCGCACAGCAGTAAACAACCTTTCCCCTTCTGTTTTCATTCTTGTAGTGCAAGGAGTGGTAGAAGTCTCCGATCAACGTGGGCACGGGATTGCCTGCAGCAAATATATGGAAAGCGTCCAAGTCTACGAAATTGGGCAAGTTAGGAAACAGCACAATTCCATAAATGCATAGAGCCAAAATAGCGTTGAAAACCACCCAACATCCGTTCTTGGCATACTCCTGAGCTTTGCCAACTAGGAAATCAAGAGAGAAACCTGAAACCCCAAGCCAAGAAGTCACTAACAGTTCGGCAGCGTCCATGTGCAAGGCCTTGGCTAAGTCCTCCAACTGGGGCTCAGCGGCAGAGTGAATAAAGGGAACCTTGCTCTGCACTGGCAGCTCAGTAAACTCCACATACTCTTCAATGGTAGGCCCTAGAATGAAGTCAGCAAACGTAAAACATCTCAATGCGGGGTCATAGAACTGCATCAAGGTGTACAGCCCGTTCATCACATCAGCAGTGGGCTTGCAGACTAATCTCAGTAATCTCCCATGACTCATTCTGAAGCTTCTCTTAACCTCCTCATCAGCAAGAGATATCAGACCGAGCAAAGGGGTAATATCAGGTGTAGGCAACTTATACGCGACTGTCTTCCTCAATCCAGCCATAGTCAATACTCAGAAGTCTGGGCACTAGAATCGGAGGATATGCAAATGCACCTGCAGCACAGACACACGTTAATGGGATGCAATGATAATGAGTATGCAAACAATGCAATGCAAGTAACATGCAACAGGGACCAACTGCCGTAGCTGAATAGCCTGGACCATATCAAGAAGTCTCAGATAGACTCTTTAGAAGTCCTCAAACCCTGGTCTCAGATAGACCTAAAACAAAGCTCCAACAATGGTCTCTGACAGACCTCAAACCATAACTCCAACTGGTCTCTGGTAGACCTCAAATCACATCTCCAACTGGTCTCTGACAGACCTCAGAACTCTCCAACTGGTCTCTGACAGACCTTAGAACTCTCCATAAATACCCAGGATCTCAGATCAAGAAACAAACCGGTAGTCTGAAAGTCTAGTTACCTGCATAACCCCAAACCCTCTCACAGGTGGATGTCCTAGTAACTGACAAAGGTATGGCATCCTATGCGGTCGTCGGCGTCACAGACTTTCAGGGTTGATGATACGATTCCCAAAAGGAGTGGCATCATCAAATCCTGAAGAGGCCTCACTTAGCCAACTTCCAAATGATCGGTTCCCGGAGTCGACAATTCAGCTGACCAACAACCCCTTCGACCCAAAGGGTAGAAAAAGAAGCCAACCAGAAGAACCTCGTCCGAGTGTAGATTTCATGAGACACTAATGCAAGCAAAGCCGGCACGCGCCCACTACTTTCTACTCTAACTCTAGGTGCACTCAAGCCCAGGTCCAACTTATCTCTCAATCAAAGAACACCTGTCACACCCCACAATACAGCAAATATATATAATGCTGAAAATAAAGGTCAGAAATATAAATCCATACAAAAATCCTCGACGGGAAAACAGGCGTTAGGATTGACTATCTTAAGGGACGTTGGATCCCAAATGCATAAGAACTATCGCAGTCCTCAGCACCTAGGGGACGTTGGATCCCCAGCAGAGTCGCCAGCTGTCGCTACTGCGAAAATCGGCGTCGGCTGAACAGAAGAGTCGCCACCGTGTGTTATTTATCCCACGGGAGGGAAAGGAAACGCTCAGAGTAAACCTCGCACAACACGGGAAAGGTATGGTCATCGCAACCAAAACCTGGATTCGGGAGTCGGTTACGCAAGGGGAAGGTATTAGCACCCCTCACGTCCGTCGTACTCGACGGGATCCACGCTTGTTTTCTGGTACGGATTTTTATTTCTATCTAAACTAAGGGTTAAGGGTTAAAAGGAAAAAAAATGACTCGGCAAAGTATCGCACTTTATGCCTACGTATTCCCGTCTGAAATGAGAAATCAGAGTCAACGTAGTTCGCCTACCTACGGGAAAGGAGGGGAAGGTTGCTCGCTAGGATATCGCATCCTATGCCTACGTACTTTCATACAGCATGAAAGATCAGAGCAAACGTAGTTCGGGCTACGTACGACACAAGCCTATTTTGATTTGTTTTATTCCTTCTGAAAAAGGTTTTTCTGATTAACAGTCCCAGCGGACAAAAATGACGTTTTGATGCGTTCACATTCTTTTACGGAAGAAGTGTCTTTTATTGTGTTTGAAATATTTATTGTGTTTTTCTGTTTGTTTTGAGAAAGAAGAGACAGAACTCTAACCTACGGTTGCGAAGGGAATCAAACTAACCTAATGTTATCATGCATGGGTTAAGACCTAATGTCTATCATGTTACTCTCTTGCACAGAGAGAAACAGAGATCCTAAGGGAATAGACGGAAACAAAAACAATAGCATATACAATAAAGCAGTAAAATGCATGAATGCAGCAATACAAGCGAGGCAAGGGAGTCCCACTCAACCTCGAACCTAGAAAACAATAGGCAAAAGTGAACAGGATTCACTTTCAACCCAACAGGTTAAACAGCAAACAATACAGTCAGGAAAACCAATCAATACATCAGAAATGAAATACAGCAGAAAAATAAACAGTGTCAGCAGCTCTGCATCAACACCTATCTTCAAGTCATCTCTAAACAGCTACAAGCTTCTGGCAAGCCTCAGTCTCCATCTCCACAGCCTTCAAGCAGGGGCTTCTGATTATCAGTCTTCCATCATCAATGGCTTTTCTTCAAGTCTCAATTTCCAGGATGAACATCAGTCAACAAGATAAAAGTGAATGTTAAACAGAAGACTGCCTACCAAGGGTGGCTCATCAACTGTTAACATTATACATACAATTTTCTCTCAAAAGTTCTATCTTTCAAATACATTCACTGATCCTTCCAAAGGAAGGAGGTGGATATTTGAAAGAGACTTTGAATCATAGAGAAAGGATGGATGCAGACAAGGCATTCCATGTTTGAGAAACAAGTTTTCTAATCTAGAGCCCTGCCTAGCTCCTAAACCCTAGGCTCCTCAACAGCTGCTAGCAAGAATCTCCTCATCAACTCTGGAAGTTGGACTTCAATCTCTGGATCTCCAATGGCTTCATCATCACAAGTCTTCAGCTCTCCCAATCCCCAAGCCATCCCAATACCCACACAGACAAAACATAATCCCCAGAGAGGGCACACCACACCAGTCAAGCAAATATAGACAGTATTAATAGTAGTAGGGGAATCCTAGCATTCTCTAAGGGATCTAATAACTACCCATAGCCCCTATAGTCCCATACCCCCAAAGATTCAATCTCTAACTCCTAAGGGAAATGATTTTATTCTCTTTTGTTGTCACCTAAACCCTAATTTTGTTCATGTTATTCACATCTAATCAAATCACCTAAAATTAAGTTCTAAAAATATGAACTAAATTTTATATACAAGATACATGTCTAAACTAATCAACCTAAAAATAAGGGATTAAAAATGTTGAAGCATCTATTCAAACTAAAATTAACAAAATCATGCATCAAACTAAATGTCATTTATACCTATTTAAAAGAAAAATATGCCAAAAATATTAAAATAAAATGAAATTGGAATTTTTTTCTTTGATATATTTCTTGACAAAATTATGAGTAATATGCAAAAAGAACCAATGAAAAATAAGCATTTTCCAATTTTTTATGATTTTTTAAAGGAATGACAATTTTTAAAAGAAAATAAAATGAATTACATGGAATGGAGGGTGCAGCGAGTAGAGAAAACCAGTTAAAAAGAGAAACGGGCCCAGACAGTGGGGGTGCGGAAAGCGTGTGCACAGGGCCCAGGAAGTTCAGAAAACTCACAAAAAAACAAAAAAAGTAAAAACGGTGCAAATAGCGAATTATTCAGTTATAATTGGTTTTGGGCCTAGTTGGGAGGGTGTCATTAGCAAGCAAAGGTTGAGCCCAGTCAGAAAATTTAAATGAAACGGTGCGTTTGGCACCCAGGGTTTCCCTCCGTTTTGAACTTTTAATCGCGTCCGTTAGATGAGTCTCCAAGTCAAGGTCAAAGTCCAGATCGTGTGACTCACAAGTCATCTTCAACCTCCAGCTAACCCTAAGCTCTGCAAACCCTAGCCATGTATGAACTTTACACTCCTCTGTTCTCCCTCGTCCCTCCATGAATGCCCTCGATACAAAGAGCAAAGTTTCTCTCCTTCTTCCCCTCTACACAGCCATGCCCTTGGTTCCTTCTAAAGCTTACTCAAACTCCAAACCCGATGAGCATAACAGTTCGTATCCACCATTTTCAACTGATATCGACCTCTCCAATTCTCACCAATTCTTGCCCTAAACTAATCCACATCTTATGCTGATCAAATCAAGCTAATAACCTAAGATTTTCTTGCAATATTCTAAGAGTTATCAATCCAAACAATTTTGGTACACCATGATCAAACTCCATGAAATCTCTCCAAACTCACCACAATCAGTCATCTAACCTATCTTAACATTTCTATGCTAACAAAACCTAGTAATTCTAACTTAAACATGCAATTCGAAGGAGAAACCTACCTGGTGTAAGTGATGAAAACAGGTGCTAAAACCTCTTGATCCAATGCTTGCAATGAGTGGAAATTGATCAATGACTTTGCTCTTGAGTTCTGTATGCAATGAATCTGACTCAAACCTCTTAGATCTTGTGATTTCAACTTCTTGCACCTTGGATGATGGAACTTGTATGGCACGATCTTTGCTCAATTCTAAACAATCTTGATGTGAATTGTGATCTATGGATGATGGTGATGAAGACCAGATCAAGAAATGTGAAAATTGAGAGAGATTTGGGAGAGTTTGAATTGATTTTGCAAGTTGGAGAAAGTGTGTGAAACTTGGTATTATGAGCACAATGAATCACCAACCCATGCATGAAGCTCTTCAATACAATATATACATGAGATAAGAAACTCCTAGAACCTTGGAGAAGCTTCCCATGTATAATTTCCCTTGGATTTGGATTATGTAACTTTATGTGTAAGTAACCTTGAATAACTCTCAAAATTTGAACCAAGATCAAAATTCTACTTTAGCCAATGTTTTCAAAATGATTTTTCCAATCAAAATGACCTATAATTTCACCTCATTTGGCCAAAGTATGGAAAATCTCATTTTTAGGTCCTTTTTTATTCATTAAATCCACCAATTTTGAAACCTTGTGCTATGAATCTTTCCCATCTTTCATGGTCACTTTTATAGACTCAAAATGTCATTTGGAGCAAGTTTGATGTTGTGAAGTTTTCCATTTGAAGCTTCCTTGTATGAGTTTTGGGCATAGGCTTGAAATGACCTGTAATTCTTAGATGACCAAAATACCCTTTGCTTGCCAAGACCATAAGTAGAGTTCCACAAATCATATGAAGGCATATTATACCATTATAGAAATCTAAGACAATGAGGAACAACTCTTATGTTGGCCAGAAATTCATTTGAAATCTCCTTGGGGGGTAAAAATTGCTTGGAAGGCAAGTCACTTTCACAGACAAAATTTCAGATACCCCAGATGACCTGTAACTTGCAAGGACCATAACTTGAGTTCTATAAATCTCCTTAGTGTCTTCCACCACTCAAATTAAAGGTCTTGAGATCCTATACAAGTTTCATGTTGTCCAAGGATCCATTTGAAGCTTGCATTTTGACTTATCTTGCTTAGAAATTTGACCTAAACTAGGGGATTTTACACAGAAACCCTAATTTAGAAACTCCTCTTCTCCTTGATTTCTCTTGATTTCTTCTTAGCATAACAACATATCCTTATTTACATGTCAAATGATGAACCCCACATCTTTCCAATAGCCCTTAATGCCTTTCAATCAGTCAATTGACCTAGAGTTGACCTAGAGTTGGCCCCAAATGAAACCCTTGTTGACTGTCTTCAACTGCAATTCTTGTGATCACACCAATGACTTGTCTCCTTCTCCAAATGAATTTCTAAGTCTCCCATGATGTCCAGATACTCTCCATGCTCCATCCACAGCTCACAACTTACTTGTTGATCCTTAGATACCCTTAGTTAGGAGATAGATGAACTGCTTGATCCATTGACTTCCTTAGCTTTCCAATTCTTTCTGATGACCTGAATGAGATTGAATTTGAATAATAACCTCTTGATAGGCTCATGGAGATGAGAATAATGTTTGGTCCCTGTTGGCTGACTTGCTATGCTATGCTATGCAGATGATTAGGCTATGTACATGACTCTATATGCAAATGCTAATGATATTGAAACATAAACCAAGTGACTAAGGTTGAGCAAATTTTAGGGTGCAACAATAGGATTTGTAGAACTCAACTTATGGCTTTGACAAGTCAAGGGCATTTTGGTCATTTCGAGGTTATAGGTCATTTCAAGCATAAGGCCATATCTCCTAGTTCCAAGCTTCAAACGAAAAAATCTTCAACATCAAACTTGCTTAGAATGATGTTTTAAGGCTAGTAAGGAGGTCAGGAGATGTTGAAAAGGCTTGTATCAAAAATTGATAAAAATGGCCTAAAATGGAGGCATAAGTTAATTAAGTTGAAATTGAAAATTGGAAATCACAAGCTATAAATCCAAACCATGTCATATGATAGGTCATTTTGACTCCAAATGATATTCTAAGAACAATGGTTCAGCCACAATTTTGATTTGGGGCTTGGATCATAGGGCTGCTTTGGAATTGGCTTACTTGCATATTAAGGTACCAAGGCAAAACTCAACAAAACTCAATAAACAAGTTGGTTATGCATTGCAGCACATCCTAAATCTCATGTGGGGAGAATTTCAAGTCAATTGCAAAGGTTACAAGAAGCTTGGCATGAGATAGCATGTAAGGAGAATTGAAATCAAAATGTCATGACATGAAAAGTTCAAATTCTCATTGGAAGGTCCTAGATGGTTCTAGATGATTCTAAACCACTCTATATAACATGTATGACTTGCTCAAATGCAAGGTTGGTGAGAATTGGTGCAGAGGAAAGAGAGTGAGATCAAGAATTTTCCATTGCAAGTCAAGTTCCATTTCTTCATTCTTCTTCATTTCCATTCATTCTTTCCATTCAAACACATTCTATACATCATAGTGAAGGTGTGCAGATCAAATTGAGGGCAGTTCCATTGATGAATCGTGCATGAGCTTTTGGATTTTCACCTCTGCAATTCAAGATCGGTTTCTAAGAATCAAGCAATTTCAACCATTCTTTTTGCATACAGAAGCTAGAAGACTACTCAGTGGAGGAATTGGGAAAGATTCAAGGCCTGAATTGAGGGATTTCTCCATCTGTTCACTCGATTTTACCAGGTTGGTAACTTTCTCTCTACACTCTAATTTAGGCATGATCAGCAAGAATTGTTAGGTTAGAAATGTTAGAGACCAATAGGAGATGGATTTTGGTGAGTTTGAAGAGAATTGGTGATGGTTTTGTTGTTGACAAGATTTCTGTTTGGACCAAGAACTCCTTGAATTTTGAGTATTAACCTTAGTTCTTTAGTGGAGGTTGATCAGTGATAGGAGGTGAACATTTTAGTGTAAACAATTTCAAGAATCTTGAGTTTTGATTTTCAAGCACAATTTGAAGTTGCCATCAGGTTTAGAGCTAGAGGGCCTATCAATTGATTTTAAGAGTATGATCGTGTTCAGCATGAAAAATGGAGTGTGTTAGTGCTTTGTATTGTTAATTTTGAGCAAGAAATGGAGGAGCACGAATGGAGGAGGATGAGTGCTTGAGCTCTGTGTTTCCATGGTGGAGTTTCAGAAAACCCCAGCTGGAGGAAGAAGATAACCTCCTAGCCATCAGATCAAGCAAGACCTTTTGACTTTGGCCAGATCCAGCGGACACGATTTAATTTCACTTGAGAGGGAAATCTGAGAAGCAAAACGCAGCGTATCACTTAAGTCCTGGCTTGGGCTTAAGTGATCTTTTGATGTTCACACCCCCCCAATCGAGGCCCACTCAATAATACACTGAATTCCATTGCTATTGGCACCGTGTATTTTCCATTTTCTTTTTGTTTTTGATTTAATTTCTGATTAATGAATTGGGCTTAACGCGTTTACCATCTGCACCCCCCATTTTGAGCCCAATTGGATTTTGAACTGCATATCCTTGCTATTCACACCACATCATTTCCATTTTAATTTCTTTCTCTTCATTTTATTTTTAATCTTGGAAAAATCATAATAAATGGAAAAATGATGATTTTTTAATGGGAATTTTTTCTCCCATTTCATATTGATGTCTAGAAAAATATAAAATAAAAACATTTTTTATTTTATGCATTTTAGTAATTTTTGTGTATTTTCTACTTTTATTGCTTTTTATTTCTTTTATGTTGATACATGAAGTTGTAGAATTTTGTTTAGGTAGTTCCCTTAACATTTTTAGGCCATTGATTTTAGGATAGTTAGATAATAGATTTAGTTTCCCCCTGGATTTATTCCATAATTTTGTAATGAATTTTAGGGTAGTCTTAATTAGATGACATTAGGTTGTGTAGAATTAGGTTAAACTTCAACATAGGTCCATAATAACATTAGAATTTTGGGATTTTAGGACAAAGTAGACTATGGGACATATAAGGGTATTAAGGGTAGGTATGTAGGATCCCTTAGAAATTATATTAGGATTTAATATAGTAGTATACTATTTTTAGATGATTTTTGTAGTTGATGATTGTTTGTGTTGCCCTTGTGGGCTTGAATTGTTGTCTGCTTTGCTTTGTGGGCTTGGAAAGCTTGGTATTGTTCTAAGGAGCATTGAGGAGCATAGTAGAAGACTTGAAGATGGATTGAGGAGCTTGAGAGCTTGATCTTTTTTGTTTTGTTATTGTTTTAGGGTTAGCAATTAGGAAGAGTTTAGACCTAGTTAACTTCTTTCTTAAACATGGGTGGTATCTTTCACCTCCATTCCTCCCTATGATTCAAAGCCCTTCCAGGGTATACACCTCTCTCCTTTGGAGGGATAAGTGATATTACCTAGGAAGTAGAACTTTTGAGGGAACCATTCCTTTGATGTTGAACCCTTATAGGTCACCTTTGGTGGGCAATAAGCAGTTCAATATCCCCAGCTTATCCAGTAAGTGATTTCCTCTGGTTTGAATGTCTTGAGAGGTGTTGAGCTTGATGGTGAAGACTTCATTGAAGAGGGTTGAAGAGGATGAATCCTTGAGCATTGCCATTTCAGCTGAAGCTTGAAGAGCAACAAGAGCAAGTTGATACTTGAAGACCCTTGAAGATGAAGTAAAGACTGAAGGATGAAGTTGATACTTCTAAGTGATTGGAGATTATTCTGAAGAGCTGAAGCTTGAAGAACAAGGGAAGTTGATACTTACTTTGAAACCTAGAGATCCTGAAGGAGATCAAGTTGATACTTGTGATTAATGATGAAGCCTGAAGGTGGAACTGATCAAAGAGCTGAAGCTCAGAGAAGAAGATAAGTTGAAACTTATGTTGAGGGGTTGAAACCTGGAAAAGCAAATTGATATTTGTCAAGAGTAATTGGAAGTCTGAAGACTGAGTTGCTGTCGGAAAAGCTGAAGCTTGAGGTTGAGAGAGGAGTTGATCTGCTTTCTTTTCTGTTTTTCTTTGTTGTATTGACATGTTTTGTTTGACTTACTTGATGCATTAGAATAAGCTCATATCTAGCATAGGAAGAATCTAGGAGCATGATTCCACCAGAGGTTGAGTTGCTCCCTCTGCTTGTATTGTTACTGTGTGGCTTTGCTTGCGGGTATTCGGTAGAGCCCGACTCCCTTGCCCATGTGGTTTGTTTGCCTGATGGCCTTTCATTTCATTTTATCTGTATGATTGCAGTTTACTGTATATTGCTTGATAGCATGTTGTTTTATATTTCAGTATGATAACTGTTATCCATTCTGGCTTGAGGTTGAGATGAGCTTGTGGAGGCTGAAGCCCCACACACATTTCCTCCCTCACTTGCATTGCATGCATTTTACTGTTAAGTTGATGCTTTGTCTGTTTTGGTGTATCATTGACATGATCCCTTAGGACTCTCATTTCCTTTGATAAGGAATTGATGATAGAATTTTAGGTTGAAACCTATGCATGACAACTTCTAGGAGTTCCCTGTTCA
Organism: Lathyrus sativus; assembly: GCA_963859935.3. Lineage (NCBI taxonomy): Eukaryota > Viridiplantae > Streptophyta > Magnoliopsida > Fabales > Fabaceae > Lathyrus > Lathyrus sativus. The sequence continues at coordinate 55,059,408 of OZ012737.1, read as the reverse complement.
AACCTTGACCATAGGATGAATCCATGGCATGACAACAGTAGGACTTGATAGTCTCCCTCCTAGTTGGGCCTGTTCTCTTCTCATCTCAAAACAGTTTAAGATACAGTAATCATGAATGATTTCTTTCGTACGTTATGAGCCTTAAGCTATCTGAGAAAGGATTGTGGGAGAGTTTCTTTTCCACAGTCTGGATGTTTAGTATGGTACCCTTTGGGTGACATGCGACGCATTCACTCTCAGGTCATAGTCTCTAGTGCGATTGAAATCGCAAACACAATAAAAAACACTTCTTTCGTAAAAGACAGGAAATAAACCGTAGTTTCCTGAACTACGTGAGCTCTGATCTCTCATGCCTGTTGAGAGTACGTAGGCACAAGATGACGATGTCTTGGCGAGCTACCTTCCCCCATAACCCGTCGTAGGCCGAACTACGTTGACTCTGATTTCTCGTTCTCTGATGAGAATACGTAGGCATAAAGCGCGATGCTTTGCCGAGTCATTTTTCTTTTCCTTTTTAGCCAGCCTTGGTAGGTAGATAGATAAAACCAACCCGTCCAAGTAAACACAACAAGCGTGGATCCCGTCGAGTACGACGGACGTGAGGGGTGCTAATACCTTCCCCTTGCGTAACCGACTCCCGAACCCAGACAATGGTTGCGACGACCTTGTCTTACCCTATTTTGTCAGGTTTTTCCGATCGTTTCCTTTCCCGTTCTAAGGGATAAATAACGAAAGGTGGCGACTATTCTGTTGTGCCGACACCTTATTTTCGCACAAGCGACAGCTGGCGACTCTGCTGGGGATCGAACCCAGAATCTCTGGTTCTCTGGTTCCCTGTACGAGTCAATCCTAGCGCTTGTATGTTTACTTGTTGGGTTGCGTTTATTTATCGCATTTTACTTCTCGCACTTTATTTCCCGCATTTTATTTTCAGTATAATATGATTATCTGTGCTATTGTGGGATGGAAGTTCTGATGAGTGAGAAGCCAGACCCAGGCTTGAGTGCACTATAGACTTAGAGTGGAAATTAGTGGGCGCGTGCTTGCTTTGCAGGCACTAGTGTCTCATGAAATCCACGCTCAGACGAGGTTCATCCGGTTGGTTTCTTTTTCAACCCTTTGGGTTGAGGGGGTTGCTGGTTTGGTGGATTGTCGACTCTGGGGACCGATCATTTGTGATTCAGCCGAGTGAGGCCGCTTCATGAGCTGGTGATGCCACACCTTCTGGGTATCGTATCACCCCTCTTGAATGTCTGTGACACTGATGAACACATAGGATGCCAAACCTGAGTCAGTTTAGGTCCATACCTGTGAGTAGGGCTGGGTTTATTGCAGGAAACTTTGACCTTCAGATTACCTGGTTTTCTTGACAGTGAATCAGTTTTGTTGGTACCAGGGTTTCTCAGTTGCAGATTTGTCTGTTCTTGATAGAGCAGGTTTTGATCAGAGGATCTTATCATCGGGTGTATGGCTGTTCTTGATAGAGCAGGGTATTGTCATTAGTTGTTTGTTCTTGATAGAGCATATTTTTGGGGTCTGAAGATCTCATCAGCAGATGTTGTTTGTTCTTGATAGAGCAGATTTTTTATTGGGGTCTGAAGATCTCATCAGCAGATGGTGTTTGTTCTTGATAGAGCAGATTTTTGAGTGGGGTCTGAAGATCTCATCAGCAGCTGTATGCTTGTTCTTGATAGGGCAGATTTTTGATTGGGGTCTGAAGACCTCAGCAGCAGATATTTCTTGATCCTACATCAGAGGCCCTTATTATCAGACATTTGTTCTTGACAGAGCAGAATTATGACCCTATGTATATGGCCCTATCAGATGGTTGTTCTTGGCAGATCAGAGTTGTGGTCCTACACCGGGGTTTTCTTCTTATCAGTGGTTGTTCTTGATGGAGCAGCGTCATGGTTTTGTTGATACCGAACCCCCGCAGCACAGTTGCTTTGGCCTCCTATTGCATGATTGCATTTTGCATTAGCTTGCATATTCATTTGCATTTCATTAACGTGTGTCTGTGTTGCAGGTACCGTTTTCCCCGATCCAGGATTTCTTGCCTCCTATTGTATTATTATGGGCTCTCTGAGGAAGACCGTGGCTTACAAGTTCCCTACCCCTGATGTGGTTAAGCTGACTGGTTGGATAGCTTTAGCAGATGATTCTGTGAGGGATGAGTTCAGAAAATCTTACGGCAAGTTGCTCAGTTTGGTTCGTAAACCTTCTGTGTTCGAGTTGAATGGGTTGCACGCTCTGCTGCAGTTCTACGATCCTCCACTGAGATGTTTTACTTTCCAGGATTTTGTTCTCGCACCCACGCTGGAAGAGTATGCTGATTTTCTAGGTGTGCCTATCAAAAGGCAGATGCCTTTTGTTCACATGGATGTTGAGCCTGATCTGGCTGGTTTAGCTTCGTCACTTCATCTGGATGCCTCCGAGTTAGTATTGACTAGTTGGAACAAGGTTCCTAGGTTCTCCTTGCAGCTTCTGGTAGGTAAAGCTCAGCAATGTGCCAAGGACGGATGTTGGGTTGCGTTCAATGCCATCCTCGCTCTGTGCATATATGGCATCATCCTGTTCCCCAATATGCCCGATTTTGTAGACTTTGATGCGTTTCACATCTTTGCTTCAGGGAATCCAGTCCCTACCTTGATCGGAGATGTCTATCACTCACTCCACTACAAAAACGAGAACAGGAGGGGAAAGAACGTCTCGTGCTGCGTACCCTTGCTGTACAAATGGCTTGAAAGTCATCTGCCCAAGAGGGGTCCTTTTGTCTTGTCTGCAGCCACAGCCGAGTGGCCTGAGCGTCTGATGAGTTTATTTGCAGAGGATATCGACTGGTTCGACAGAGATAGGTTGGGTACTGAGGTGATCTTCAGTTGCAGCGGGTTTCCAAATGTACCTTTGATAGGTAGGAAAGGTTGTATAAACTACAATCCGTCGTTGTTGGTTCGACAGTTCGCATATGCTTTGAAAACTCCGCCGAAGGATGAAGAGGTACAGGAATCTCTGTACCTCACTGGTATTCTAGAGGGGGATCTGTTGTCCAAACTTCAGCATGCCTGGAATGGTATCAGTAAGCGGGGAAAGCCATTGCTGGGAAAAAGCAACAATCAAGCCTACCCTTCGTACGTGACTTGGATCAGAGCCAGGGCCGATGCTATAGGGATGCTGTTTCCTCATGCCAAGCCAGAAAGCCCTCCAATGATCGAAGAGCCTACTACTGTGCCTATTCAGCAGCATAATCAGGTGTTAGCTGAGCGGGATGAATTGAAGCGGGCGAACGAAGAACTGGAGAAAGAATTAGCTCAGCTCCGAAGCGAGAGGAACGAAGCCGTTCATTCTTTCAAAAGGCAAACAGAGTTGGTGAACCAGCTGGGTACAGACCTGACTAAGCAGATCACCGAGCGTGAGCGCATGGGTCAAGACTTCAAAGCTGTCAACGACGTACTAGCTACGAAGAAGCAGCACTTGGACGAGGCATATCGGAGGATATCCAAGTTCAACCAGAACTGGAAGGCTTCCCTGGCCACCAGGAAAGAGCGGGAGGATAAGCTGATGCTACAGATCTCCAAGCTGAAAGCCCAGGTGAAGGACAGTGAGGAAAGGTTTGATGAAGAAACCGCCCGCAGATACGCCGCCGAAGGCCAGCTAAACAAAGCTCTCGCTAACCTGAAGGAGCGTAAGCTGACGTTTGAGTCCAAAAAGCGGAAGTTAGAAGATTGCTTCGGCGAAGGAGCATGGGAAGATTCGGTCGAGGGTCTTCAGTATACCCTTGTGCAGAGAGAGTTACTCGTCGAGGGGTTACTCACGATGCCAGATCATTCAGAGACAAAGGAGTTGTTGGAAGAGTATCGCGCCCGTGGCCGTACTTGACTACTTGTATTCTTTTTGTTTTGATCATTGTTGTATGCTGACCATCACCAGGCTTGTTGGCTGAGGTCACGCTGTTGATTCATCTTGTACTCGCTAATGCTATGTACTGCCTTGATAGGCCTTCTTTATATATGAGATTGTTGTTTCCATGATTGGACTCGGACTTCTTCTTCTTCTTATTATTATCAGCACTGGCACTCAGGCACTAGGATCGGGGGAAATCTCCCAAACACACAGACACACGCATGCATTTGCATGAAGCATTTGTATGGCGAGCATTTTGTTGTTTTCCCTAACCCTTTAGTGTTTACAGGTTTTTTTCAGGTTTACAGGTGTCCCAGGTTGTTCCCGGTGACTCCAGGATTGATCAGAGACTAATTCACCGTTATCCGACTAGAGCTAATCAGACCAGAATCATGGATCAAGTGCAAACCGATGTTCAGGAGCTCCGCGAAAGAATGGATCGCTTCATGGAGCTCATGCAAGTGGTCGCCAATGGCCAGGACCAGCTCAGAACTTTGGTTCAGCCTTTGATTTCCAGGGTTGATAGCAACGGCGTACTCCACGGGGGGACCGTGCCTACTCCTCCACCAGTTGAAACTCCGCAGAACGGTATCCCCGTGGTCGGGGTGAACGGCAGTGCTCATGGTAATGTGATGGCCAACATCGGACTCAATACGACGGGCGTTGGTAGTGGGAGTCTGGGAGCTAATGTCAATATCGGGCCGGGCAACGGCAATGCAGGCGTCGGGATTCTGTTGGTGCCTCAACCATGGCTTGAGGATCATCAGGACGATGTGTTCTCTCAAAGGGGTGCTGAAGGGGAGCTGAATGCTGAAGCGCGGCTTAGATTCAAAGCACTTGAAGATAAAATGAGAGATATTGAGAATCAGAATACTTTGGGCGTTGATATGTCCAAACTGGGATTAATTGCTGATTTCAAGGTGCCTCCTAAGTTCAGGGTGCTTGACTTTGAGAAGTATAAGGGCACCACTTGCCCTCGTGTCCACCTGAGATCGTACTACAGGAAGATGTCTGCTCATTCCGAAGATGAGAAGTTGCTGATGCACTTCTTCCAAGACAGTCTTTCCGGGCCATCCCTCGAGTGGTACATGGGTCTGGAGCCCGCTAGCGTGCGCACATGGAAAGATCTCGCTGAAGCGTTTGTACACCATTACCAGTATAATAGCAACTTGGCTCCGAATCGAGTCCAGCTGCAGAACCTATCACAGAGGAATAATGAAGGATTTAAGGAGTACGCCCAGCGGTGGCGTGAGTTGGCAGCCCGGGTTCAACCGCCGATGGTTGAACGCGAGCTCGTGCAGATGTTTGTAGCTACTCTCCCAGGGGTTTACTATGAAAAGTTAGTCAGTGGTATGTCCGGGACGTTCTCAGCTCTCATTATCATGGGCGAGCATGTCGAGAATGGAATCAAGATCGGGAAAATTCAAGGTGAGTCATCCTCAGCCGGAGGAGGTGGAAAGAAACCTTATGCTGGTAAACGACGAGAAGGAGAAACGAGCACTGTGACCAACGCTCGAAGGAAGGGCAAAGGCCCTGAGCAGCAGATAGCCAGTATAAGTATCCCAGCAGCTCCGCAGCAGCAGCAGCAGCAACCAAATCAACAGGGATACAGAAAGTACCAGAATCGGGCATCTTTGGCAAACCGTCACTTCGAGGCACCGCCTATGTCGTACGCGCAGCTCTTGCAGACTTTGCTCCAGCTTCAGTTGGTCCAGAAGAGGACGATGGCTCCCTTGACAGGGCCACCTCCACCAGGGTACGACGCAAATGCCACTTGCGATTTTCATTCAGGGGCACCAGGCCACACGATCGAGAACTGCAAAGCCTTCAAGCATAAGGTGCAGGACTTGGTAGATGCCAAGATCATCGACTTCTCCGATAATATGCCCAATGTCACGAAGAATCCTATGCCGAATCATAGGGGGGGGCGGAGTGAACTCTATTGTCAAAGAAGAGAGCGCAGATCTATTGACTAATGTCAGAGACCTAAAGACGCCGCTTAGCTTCGTCAAAGCTAAGTTGTTGAAAAAAGGGTTCTTTCCAGGTTGTGGAGAACTATGTATGGATTGTACTACACGTTCTGATGGATGTGAGCAGTTGGTAGAAGGAATTCAAAGTCTGATGACTGAAGGGATTCTGCAATTTAGCCGGAGGGCTGAAAGTGGATCAGGAGAGGTAGTGCTGAAGCAGGCCGATGAAGTCGCCACCATCACCATCCCTCGCCGTCCAATAACTATTTCTGCGCCCAGACCGCCCACAATCACTATTACCAAAGCTGGGCCGATACCATTCGAGAGCACTAACGCCGTTCCGTGGCATTATGGGGCTGAAGTCTATTGCAACAGACAAAAGTTGGAGCTAGAACCGTATGGGTCGACTGCGGAGAATCTTGCGGGAATCAGTGGTATTACTCGCAGCGGGAGAGTGTTTGCACCACCGGAGGTTGTGGCAGATAAAGCGGTCAGAGCTGATGCGGCCGATAAAGGTAAAAGTAAAGTCGTGGAAGAGGCCCCGTGCGGGGCAGAATCAGATTTGCTTGTCAAATATGCCGAGGAGTTTATGCGGTTGATCAAAAAGAGTGACTACAAGATTGTAGACCATCTCCATCAGACGCCCTCGAAGATTTCCATTCTCAACTTGTTGCTGTGTTCTGAAGCACACCACAACGCGCTGCTGAAGGTATTGAACGCCGCCTACATACCGCAAGAGATATCAGTGAATCAGCTAGAAGAGGTTGTAGCCCACGTCAATGCTGGGAATGAGCTAGGATTCACAGACCTAGAGTTGATGCCAAAAGGAAGGAATCACAATAGCGCCCTGCACATCTCGATAGAGTGTAGGGGCACAATCATGTCGCACGTGTTAGTGGACACGGGTTCGTCACTTAATGTGCTTCCGAAGAAGGCCTTAATGAAGTTGGATACTCGTGGATTGATCTGCACACCCAGTGATCTGGTTGTGAAAGCCTTCGATGGGACTAAACGCCACGTTTTCGAGGAGGTGACCCTGCCGATCCAAGTCGGTCCGGAAACGTTCAACGCGGTCATTTATATTATGGACATCATGCCCGCCTACAGTTGTCTCTTGGTCCGGCCGTGGATCCATGCTGCTGGTGCCGTGACCTCCACGTTGCACCAAAAGCTCAAGTATGATGTCGGAGGAAGCATTATAACCGTTAACAGCGAGGAGGACATAATGGTGAGCCATTTTTCATCCTTTAAGTATGTTGAAATGGATGGCGAAATCCATGAAACTCTTTGCCAAGCGTTCGAAGCTGTCAAGGTGAAAGACGTAGCTCCTGTAGTCACAGAAACGCTAGAGATGAATCTCTCCTCGTTCAAGGAAGCTCGGGCCGTTGTCCAAGCCGGATCTACCCCAGGCTGGGGGCATATTTTGGAGATACCGAACAAGCAGGATAAGTTTGGGTTGGGGTATTCTCCTGGAGCTGAAGCTCCTTCTTCTTCGTCTAGCAGTACGTCTCGAGGTAAGGGGCCGATCCTGTTTACCAGTGGCGGAGTGATTTTCGAAAGCATCAACGCGGCGTCTGAAGACAGCGGGGATAGCGACTGTGACTTAGACTCTTGGATTCAGCCAAGCAAGCCGGGCGAGAGCCTCAACAATTGGTCCGTCAAGGATATCATCCAGATGACAAGTGAAGAGTAATGATTTACTTTTTCCAATCAGTGTACAACCCTATGTCCTACCCGGGGCATAGTGGTTTTATTGTCAGGGCCTTGTTGGATTATGTACATGCATTTTGTTAATAAATCAAAGGCGTTTTCTTCGTATTCAAATATTATGATCTCTGTTTTATATTTGTTTTGAAAAACAGTAAAATGGCAATGAGGTTTGTGCTAACCTGCATATTCTTGTTTTAAGCTTAACCCTTGTTATTGCAGGATCCACATAACAGATGACATCGACTCTGGACCTTCTACGACTCACTTCGACTTTGATTGCCCGATCTATCAAGCCGAAGAAGAGATTGATGAAGACGAAGACCTTCCTGAAGAGTTGGCCCGCTTGTTGAAACAAGAGGAGAAAGTTATTCTGCCTCATGAGGAGGATATTGAGATCGTGAACCTGGGTTCTGAAGAACTCGTCAGAAATGTCAGAGTAGGGGCCGCGTTGCAGAGTGATGTCAAGCAGAGATTGGTCGAGATGCTTCGAGAGTATAGTGACGTCTTTGCTTGGTCATACGAAGATATGCCCGGACTTGATACTGACATCGTGGTCCACCACTTGCCGCTGCGAGAAGATTGCCCTCCCGTTAAGCAGAAGCTTAGGAGGACGAGACCAGACATGGCCGTTAAGATCAAAGAAGAAGTGCAAAAACAGCTTGATGCTGGCTTCTTAGCGGTCACCACTTACCCTCTGTGGGTCGCCAACATAGTGTCTGTAACGAAGAAGGACGGTAAGGTACGAATGTGCGTCGATTATCGGGATTTGAATAGAGCGAGCCGTAAAGATGATTTCTCGTTGCCTCATATCGATGTGTTGGTCGACAACACAGCCCAGTTCTCCGTGTTTTCGTTCATGGATGGCTTCTCCGGTTACAATCAGATTAAGATGGCGCCGAAGGACATGGAGAAAACGACGTTTATCACCCCTTGGGGAACATTTTGCTATAAGGTAATGCCTTTCGGTCTGAAGAACGCAGGGGCCACTTACCAACGAGCAATGGTAACTTTTTTTCATGACATGATTCATCATGAGATTGAAGTCTATGTTGATGACATGATCGCGAAGTCCCAAACGGAGGAAGAGCATCTGGTCAATTTGCTGAAGCTTTTTGAGAGGCTTAGGAAGTTCAGGTTGAGGCTGAATCCTAACAAATGTACTTTCGGAGTACGGTCCGGAAAGCTACTGGGGTTTATCGTGAGTGAAAGAGGCATCGAGGTTGATCCTGTGAAAATAAAAGCCATTCAAGAAATGCCAGCGCCGAAAACAGAAAAAGAAGTTCGTGGTTTCTTGGGCCGAATAAACTACTTTGCTAGGTTTATCTCTCAGCTCACGGCCACGTGTGAACCGATGTTCAAGCTTTTAAAGAAAGATCAGGCAATTACTTGGAATGAGGATTGCCAGAAGGCATTCGATAAGATAAAGCAGTATCTTCAAGAACCTCCAATCTTGATACCCCCAGTGGCTGGACGACCATTAATCATGTACTTGACAGTTCTTGAGAATAGTATGGGGTGTGTTCTCGGTCGGCACGACGAGACAGGCAGAAAGGAGCATGCCATTTACTACTTGAGTAAGAAGTTCACTGACTGTGAATCTCGATACTCGATGCTGGAGAAGACGTGTTGTGCACTAGCCTGGGCTGCCAAACGTTTACGACAGTACATGCTCAATCACACCACCATGCTAATTTCGAAGATGGATCCGATCAAGTACGTCTTCGAGAAGCAAGCGCTTTCGGGCAGGATTGCCAGATGGCAAATGGTGTTGACGGAATATGATATTCAGTACGTGTCCCAGAAGGCCATCAAGGGAAGTGTATTGTCTGATTACCTTGCCGAGCAGCCGATCGAGGATTACCAGCCGATGAAATTTGAATTCCCTGATGAGGATATTATGTTTCTCAAAGTGAAGGATTGCGATGAGCCGTTGCCCGACGAGGGGCCAGATAGGAAATCCCAGTGGAAAGTGATATTCGACGGGGCGGTTAATTCCTACGGAAGTGGTATCGGGGCGATCATCACGACTCCCCACGGATCTCACATCCCGTTCACTGCGAGACTGATGTTTCCAGTCACTAATAATGAGGCGGAGTACGAAGCATGCATCATGGGTCTAGAAGAGGCAATTGATTTGAGAATCAAGAACCTAGACGTATATGGTGACTCGGCACTTGTGATCAACCAGATTAAAGGGGAGTGGGAGACTCGTCAATCGAATTTGGTGCCGTATATGAACTATGCCAGAAGGCTACTTCCGTTCTTTGATCGAGTGGAACTCCATCATGTGCCCAGGGCCGAAAATCAGATGGTTGATGCCTTAGCCACGTTGGCTTCGATGTATAAAGTCAATTTTTGGAATGAAGCTCCAAGCATTGTCATTTCCAGTCTTGATAGACCTGCGTTTGTCTTTGCGATCGAGGAAGCCGCCGACGGCAAGCCATGGTTCCATGATATCCAGACTTTCCTTATGACTACGGAGTATCCTGTGGGTGCGTCAACCCAGGATAAGAAGACTCTGAGGAGGCTGTCTGGAAACTTTTATCTCAATCCTGATGGAGTGTTGTATAAGAGAAACCACGATCTCGTGCTACTCAGATGTGTAGATGAGAAAGAAGCGAATATGCTCATGGAAGAAGTCCATGAAGGCACATTTGGTACGCACGCCGGCGGGCATGCTATGACGAGGAAGATCCTGAGAGCAGGATACTACTGGCCGACGATGGAGTCGGATTGCTTCAGATTCGCGAAGAGATGTCATAAATGCCAGATCTATGCTGATATAGTTCATGTGCCGCCGTGCCCGTTAAATGTCATGTCCTCCCCGTGGCCGTTCTCCATGTGGGGCATCGACATGATAAGCAAGATCGAGCCTACTGCATCCAACGGTCATCGCTTCATTTTAGTAGCTATCGACTACTTCACCAAGTGGGTGGAGGCAGCCTCATACGCTAACGTGACCAAGCAGGTTGTGGCTAAGTTCATAAAGAGGGACATCATCTGTCGTTACGGAATTCCCGAGCGGATCATTACTGATAATGGTTCAAACTTGAATAACAAGATGATGAAGGAGTTGTGCCAGAGTTTCAAGATTGAACATCACAACTCATCTCCTTACCGGCCGAAGATGAATGGCACCGTTGAAGCAGCCAACAAGAACATAAAGAAGATTGTTCAGAAGATGGTTGTGACATACAAAGATGGGCACGAGATGCTGCCATTTGCATTGCACGGTTATCGTACGACGGTGCGTATGTCAACCGGGGCAACTCCTTTCTCCTTGGTGTACGGTATGGAGGCTGTCCTACCGTTAGAAGTGGAGATCCCTTCTTTGCGAGTTTTGGTTGATGTGAAACTCGACGAGGCAGAATGGATTACGAACCGACTGAACCAACTCAGCCTGATGGATGAGAAGAGGTTAGCATCAATTGCTCATGGTCGCCTGTACCAAAGCCAAATGAAGAAAGCTTATGATAAGAAGGTACGTCCTAGAAGCTTTCAGACGGGTGATCTCGTCCTGAAGAAGATTCTTCCTCCACACTCCGATCACCGGGGCAAGTGGACCCCGAATTACAAAGGTCCGTACGTCGTCAGCAAGGTCTTCTCGGGAGGAGCTTTGTTGTTATCCACGATGGATGGTGAAGATTTTGCATCCCCGGTGAACGCGGACGCAGTTAAAAAATACTTTGCTTGAAAGCGACCCGCTGGACAAAAAGGAAGGTCTAGGCAAAAAAGGGGCATCCCGGCGAACCAAAAACAGAATAAAAGGTTCGGGCAAAAATTAGGGATATAAATTGAAAAATGTACACCCGCGAAGTCAAAAACCTACACTGGGCGGCTTCGGCAAAAAAGGGTATCGCGGTGAACTGAAAACCCGCAAAGGGCGGTTCACGCAAAAATTAGGGATTTGAAAAAGCAAATGACTGCGTTCCGCGTGTGGACTTTCATTGTTTAGTGGTTTGGAAGACCTGAGGGCCGTTTATCTGAATCAATCTCTTCCGAAGCTGAAGCATCGGAGAAGTATCGAAGTCGTGTGGGTCTTAGAGGGATCAACTCATGGTGTTCGTCTACGCCTCGTTGCCAACATTTGTATATACTGATGTATATTGATGTTTTATTTTTGCGCGGCTTCCTCATTCCAGGAGCTTGCATCTGTTGTAAAACATTTTTACCCATTCAGGGGTTCGTTATCAATAAAATGCATACTATTCAGCAATTTTGTTTGCCTGTTTAGCATTTACCTGTTTGTTTGCGAAAAAATGCCGATGTTTTGATAAAATGCGCATACATAAACTTACTGGACTAGGCCAATGATTGTTGAAACAATTAATTACTTGAATATTGTCATGAGATAATAACCTTGATAGGCCCTTTTGAAAAGGGTATCTTGTCTGTCTGTTTGTGTTGTTACAGGTGTAGCATATTCCAGACAGTGCGCCGTGCGCATCCCCGAAGCAGGATGATTCCTCCTTCTCCAGCAGAGTTCAGTAGCCTCTCCCCGCAGAGTCTGAACACGAGATTATGAGCATTGATATGTCTCCCCAAGCAAAGATGATTCTCTTCCCCAAGCAGATGCGTCCTGAAGGAACAGCATCCCCCCAGCTGAGTCAGGCGCCGAAGCATGCATTCATCCCCCCAGCACCGGGTCACAAGTGCAGGTTTCGTAGGAAACCATTCATACGCCGAAGTATGCAGCAACTGATGGTGCCAGACTGAAGTCTCCAGCGGAATTGAGATTCCCCACCAGCGTTGTACTCTCCCCCGAAGTCGGATGATTCCTTCTCCTCCAGCGGAATTGAGATTCCCACAGAGTTGTACTCTCCATCGAAGCAGAATGATTTCTCCTTCCTCAGCCGAATTTGCAGACCCCCAAGAGAGCCGAATCCTTAGAAGTTGCTCAAGCCATGATTGGTTTTCCCCAGTAGAGTGTTGAACAGCTGAAGTTGTTTCCCCACAAAGTCGTTATCTCCAGAGAAGTAGCCGAGACGGCCATGCAGTATTCCCGCGATTGACATCGTTTTCCCGCAGCAGGCCCAGGTTCCCGTAGAGCTTCGTTCCCCTGCAGCAATCAATTGAAGTTGTTTCCCCTGCAGCAGTCAACTGAAGTTGTGTCCCCTGCGAAGTCCAATTGAGATTGGCGTGACCATGTTCTCCTCAGCAGGATGATTCCTCTATCTGAGTAGTTCTTTCTCCTTGACAGGAGGATTCCCCCCTTTGGCATTTATTTTGCTGACGGGATTGCATCATTGTGCATGATTGCATAGCATTTATCATAAACACATAGCATTCCCACCGTGTGGAGCATTGCGCCATTGCCGAAGCATTTGCATAATAAACATGATCTAGGTTGTTACCGTTCGTGTTTTGCAGGTGTTCCGCCGCAGAATTGATTGCTCAGGATGATTCCTGACATTCTCCCCAACAAAGTCGCTTGCTCAAGATGATTCTTGAGGTCCCCAGCGAAGTCTTCGGTTCAAGATGATTCTTGAATTCCTCAGCAGGGCCGTTTGCTTAAGACGATTCTTAAGACCCCAGTGCAGTCACCAGAATTGGTTGCTCAAGTTGATACTTAGAGTCCCCAGTAAAGGTTGCCCAGGATGATTCCTGAAATCCTCAACAGAGTGTTCGCTCAGGATGATTCCTGAAATCTCCAGAATGGTTATCGGTTCAAGATGATTCTTGAAGTCCCCGGCGGAGTTATTTGTCCAAGATGATTCTTGAAGTCCTCAGCAGAGTTGATTCATCCAGAATGATTTCTGGACCTCCGGAGCAGAGTTACTTGATAGTTCTCCAGATTCCCCAGCGGCGAAGCATCCTCCCCAGCAGGTTTTCTAATGGCGAAGTTGAAATCTCCCTTTGAAGACTCCATGATTGAAGTCTGATCGTGTTAATGAGGCAGTTCTCTCAGCTGATGCGGAGTGCCTGATGGAAGAGGTTTAGATATTCCCAATTGGCTCATGATTGACCAAGGATTCTATTCCCGACTTGCTGATAAGGTCCGGCTGATGCCCGACAGATGTCTTGGAATGCCTGATGGCATGATCAACCTGATGGTTGAAGTCCGGCTGATGCCCGACAATTTCTTTGGAATGCCTGATGGCATGATCAACCTGATGGTTGAAGTCCGGCTGATGCCCGACAATTTCTTTGGAATGCCTGATGGCATGATCAACCTGATGGTTGAAGTCCGGCTGATGCCTGACAGTGTTACTTGAATGCCTGATGGCATGATCGACTATGTATTACTGGTTACCGTGTGACCAATTCCCCAGTAGGGTTGCCGTGCAACTGTTATGCTCAGTGTCAAAGATGTTCATACCGACCAGAGTATCGTTCACCTGTGTGTGGTATCCAGACCTCCAGTAAGATCATCGACATGTGTTCGTCTTATCATTCTCTCCAACAGAGTCTATTATTCAAGTTCGTATTTCCCCAATGGATTTCTTCACCCCGACGGCGAAGTCAGATTATGGTGAGTACTTGACGGCAATGTCAGGTGAGTCGTTGCTCCAACGGCGATGTTGGATGTTGGTTGTCCGACGGTGATGTCAGATATTTAGTTTTCCGGCGGCGATGTTGGACGTTTGGTTCTGGCGGCGATGTCAGTTGATTTAGTTTTCCAGCGGCGATGTTGGGTGTTTTGGACGTTTGTTCCTGGCGGCGATGTCAGGTGAGTTGTTGCTCCAGCGGCGATGTTGGATGTTGGTTGTCCGACGGCGATGTCAGATTCTTTAGTTCTCCAGCGGCGATGTTGGATGTTTGTTTGGCGGTGATGTCAGATCCTTTTGTTGTCCCAGCGGTGATGTTGGACGTTTGTTTCTGACGGCCATGTCAGATTCTTTGTTCTCCAGCGGCGATGTTGGATGTTTGTTTCTGGCGGCGGTGTTAGGTGATTTAGTTTTCCAGCGGTGATGTTGGGTGTTTTGGTTGTCCGACGGTGATGTCAGACGCTTTATTTTCATGAATGCCTGACGGCGAGGTCAGATGTCTGATGACAATGTCAGAGGAATTTAATGTGGATAACTGACGACAAGGTTCAAATCAGTATGTCTCCAGCTAGTTGTCGTGCAGCTATTATTTCAGTGTTCGAAGATTTGTTTCTGTCAGAGGACCGCGTACTTGCGCAGTTGGCAAATTTTCGAGCTTATCGGTATTCAACCGTCTCGCACCTTGATTGGCTGAGAGTCGTTCGCTCCTCACCTAGTCAGGTTCAATCCGTTTGAATAGGGGCAGCTGTTGCGCCCCAAAATTTGACCAACATTTATTTACCAATCAAGAGTTATATGAGACTTTGAAGCTAGCCAAGAAGGTTGTTCAAGTGTTCAAAGGTTGATATCTTTGTCAGAAGACTCAAGAGATCCTCAGAAAGATTGGTTGAAACCAAGGTTGTGTGCCTCATAACTTGAGAGTTGTGGGTGCTCCTCAGATGATTCTGAGACTATGAGAATAGACTTGAAGCTTTGAGAAAGCTTATAAGATGTATTGAAAGCCATCATGAAGCCTAGAGAGGTCATTGTACAAGAATTCAGAAGATTCAGCCATGAGTGGTGGAATTAGGGTTTTGACTGGGTCAACCCTAGGTCAACTGATGATTTGGAGAGGGTTGAGACCTAACCCAAGAGCCATGTGATCATGGAATGATGTATTGAGATGCTATAAGGATGATTCCTAGACCAACTCATCATGATTGAGGAGTTTGAGAAGTTTCAAGCTAGGGTTTCTAAGGCTCGACAGTGTAAAATCCCCTAGTTTGATCCTTATCTTCAAGGCAATTTAGCTCAAGATGTGATTGTCATCTCATCTTCCCCACAACATGAATGTTGTAGATCTTGCTCTTAGCTTTAATTTGAGTACTATAAGTGCTTGATAGGATTTGTAGAGCTCAAGTTATGGCTTTGACAAATTACAGGTCATCTGAGGTATGTGAATCTGGGTCCTTGAAAGTCACCCAACTTGCATCCAACTTTTGCCCTAGTAGGATGATTCCTATGAATTCTTGGTCAACATGAATGTTGTTCTTCATCTTCTTAGATTTCTATAGAGTACTAGAAGTCCTTGATAGGATTTGTAGAACTCAACTTATGGCTTTGACAAGTCAAGGGCATTTTGGTCATTTGGAGGTTATAGGTCATTTCAAGCATAAGGCCATATCTCCTAGTTCCAAGCTTCAAATGAAAAAATCTTCAACGTCAAACTTGCTTAGAATGATGTTTTAAGGCTAGTAAGGAAGTCAGGAGATGTTGAAAAGGCTTTTATCAAAAAGTGATAAAAATGGCCTAAAATGGAGGCATAAGTTAATTAAGTTGAAATTGAAAATTGGAAATCACAAGCTATAAATCCAAACCATGTCATATGATAGGTCATTTTGACTCCAAATGATATTCTAAGAACAATGGTTCAGCCACAATTTTGATTTGGGGCTTGGATCATAGGGCTGCTTTGGAATTGACTTACTTGCATATTAAGGTACCAAGGCAAAACTCAACAAAACTCAATAAACAAGTTGGTTATGCATTGCAACACATCCTAAATCTCATGTGGGGAGAATTTCAAGTCAATTTCAAAGGTTACAAGAAGCTTGGCATGAGATAGCATGTAAGGAGAATTGAAATCAAAATGTCATGACATGAAAAGTTCAAATTCTCATTGGAAGGTCCTAAATGGTTCTAGATGATTCTAAACCACTCTATATAACATGTATGACTTGCTCAGATGCAAGGTTGGTGAGAATTGGTGCAGAGGAAAGAGAGTGAGATCAAGAATCTTCCATTGCAAGTCAAGTTCCATTTCTTCATTCTTCTTCATTTCCATTCATTCTTTCCATTCAAACACATTCTATACATCATAGTGAAGGTGTGCAGATCAAATTGAGGGCAGTTCCATTGATGAATCGTGCATGAGCTTTTGGATTTTCACCTCTGCAATTCAAGATCGGTTTCCAAGAATCAAGCAATTTCAACCATTCTTTTTGCATACAGAAGCTAGAAGACTACTCAGTGGAGGAATTGGGAAAGATTCAAGGCCTGAATTGAGGGATTTCTCCATCTGTTCACTCGATTTTACCAGGTTGGTAACTTTCTCTCTACACTCTAATTTAGGCATGATCAGCAAGAATTGTTAGGTTAGAAATGTTAGAGACCAATAGGAGATGGATTTTGGTGAGTTTGAAGAGAATTGGTGATGGTTTTGTTGTTGACAAGATTTCTGTTTGGACCAAGAACTCCTTGAATTTTGAGTATTAACCTTAGTTCTTTAGTGGAGGTTGATCAGTGATAGGAGGTGAACATTTTAGTGTAAACAATTTCAAGAATCTTGAGTTTTGATTTTCAAGCACAATTTGAAGTTGCCATCGGGTTTAGAGCTAGAGGGCCTATCAATTGATTTTAAGAGTATGATCGTGTTCAGCATGAAAAATGGAGTGTGTTAGTGCTTTGTATTGTTAATTTTGAGCAAGAAATGGAGGAGCACGAATGGAGGAGGATGAGTGCTTGAGCTCTGTGTTTCCATGGTGGAGTTTCAGAAAACCCCAGCTGGAGGAAGAAGATAACCTCCTAGCCATCAGATCAAGCAAGACCTTTTGACTTTGGCCAGATCCAGCGGACACGATTTAATTTCACTTGAGAGGGAAATCTGAGAAGCAAAACGCAGCGTATCACTTAAGTCCTGGCTTGGGCTTAAGTGATCTTTAAATGTTCACACCCCCCAATCGAGGCCCACTCAATAATACACTGAATTCCATTGCTATTGGCACCGTGTATTTTCCATTTTCTTTTTGTTTTTGATTTAATTTCTGATTAATGAATTGGGCTTAGCGCGTTTACCATCTGCACCCCCCATTTTGAGCCCAATTGGATTTTGAACTGCATATCCTTGCTATTCACACCACATCATTTCCATTTTAATTTCTTTCTCTTCATTTTATTTTTAATCTTGGAAAAATCATAATAAATGGAAAAATGATGATTTTTTAATGGGAATTTTTTCTCCCATTTCATATTGATGTCTAGAAAAATATAAAATAAAAACATTTTTTATTTTATGCATTTTAGTATTTTTTGTGTATTTTCTACTTTTATTGCTTTTTATTTCTTTTATGTTGATACATGAAGTTGTAGAATTTTGTTTAGGTAGTTCCCTTAACATTTTTAGGCCATTCTTTTTAGGATAGTTAGATAATAGATTTAGTTTCCCCTGGATTTATTCCATAATTTTGTAATGAATTTTAGGGTAGTCTTGATTAGATGACATTAGGTTGTGTAGAATTAGGTTAAACTTCAACATAGGTCCATAATAACATTAGAATTTTGGGTTTTTAGGACAAAGTAGACTATGGGACATATAAGGGTATTAAGGGTAGGTATGTAGGATCCCTTAGAAATTATATTAGGATTTAATATAGTAGTATACTATTTTTAGATGATTTTTGTAGTTGATGATTGTTTGTGTTGCCCTTGTGGGCTTGAATTGTTGTCTGCTTTGCTTTGTGGGCTTGGAAAGCTTGGTATTGTTCTAAGGAGCATTGAGGAGCATAGTAGAAGACTTGAAGATGGATTGAGGAGCTTGAGAGCTTGATCTTTTTTGTTTTGTTATTGTTTTAGGGTTAGGAATTAGGAAGAGTTTAGACCTAGTTAACTTCTTTCTTAAACATGGGTGGTATCTTTCACCTCCATTCCTCCCTATGATTCAAAGTCCTTCCAGGGTATACACCTCTCTCCTTTGGAGGGATAAGTGATAGTACCTAGGAAGTAGAACTTTTGAGGGAACCATTCCTTTGATGTTGAACCCTTATAGGTCACCTTTGGTGGGCAATAAGCAGTTCAATATCCCCAGCTTATCCAGTAAGTGATTTCCTCTGGTTTGAATGTCTTGAGAGGTGTTGAGCTTAATGGTGAAGACTTCATTGAAGAGGGTTGAAGAGGATGAATCCTTGAGCATTGCCATTTCAGCTGAAGCTTGAAGAGCAACAAGAGCAAGTTGATACTTGAAGACCCTTGAAGATGAAGTAAAGACTGAAGGATGAAGTTGATACTTCTAAGTGATTGGAGATTATTCTGAAGAGCTGAAGCTTGAAGAACAAGGGAAGTTGATACTTACTTTGAAACCTGGAGATCCTGAAGGAGATCAAGTTGATACTTGTGATTAATGATGAAGCCTGAAGGTGGAACTGATCAAAGAGCTAAAGCTCAGAGAAGAAGATAAGTTGAAACTTATGTTGAGGGGTTGAAACCTGGAAAAGCAAATTGATATTTGTCAAGAGTAATTGGAAGTCTGAAGACTGAGTTGCTGTCGGAAAAGCTGAAGCTTGAGGTTGAGAGAGGAGTTGATCTGCTTTCTTTTCTGTTTTTCTTTGTTGTATTGACATGTTTTGTTTGACTTGCTTGATGCATTAGAATAAGCTCATATCTAGCATAGGAAGAATCTAGGAGCATGATTGCACTAGAGGTTGAGTTGCTCCCTCTGCTTGTATTGTTACTGTGTGGCTTTGCTTGCGGGTATTCGGTAGAGCCCGGCTCCCTTGCCCATGTGGTTTGTTTGCCTGATGGCCTTTCATTTCATTTTATCTGTATGATTGCAGTTTACTGTATATTGCTTGATAGCATGTTGTTTTATATTTCAGTATGATTACTGTTATCCATTCTGGCTTGAGGTTGAGATGAGCTTGTGGAGGCTGAAGCCCCACACACATTTCCTCCCTCACTTGCATTGCATGCATTTTACTGTTAAGCTGATGCTTTGTCTGTTTTGGTGTATCATTGACATGATCCCTTAGGACTCTCATTTCCTTTGATAAGGAATTGATGATAGAATTTTAGGTTGAAACCTATGCATGACAACTTCTAGGAGTTCCTTGTTCAAACCTTGACCATAGGATGAATCCATGGCATGACAACAGTAGGACTTGATAGTCTCCCTCCTGTAATACCCTAATTTTTACCCCTAAGATCCCACATTTCATTTGCATATCATTCCACAAACAAGGTCATATTTTTTAGCTTTCGCACCCTTATGGGTTTCTTACTTTCTTTATGTTTGTTTCTGTTTACTAACATTTAATCAAAATACCAAAAAATATTTTTTGTTTCTTCTTCTCTGTGTGTTTAGGGTTTTGCAAGGAGATTAATGGCAAAGACATTCATTCAAGTTTAAATCAGATGGACGTTTGACCTCATCTTGGTCAAACCATCAAGAGTCTGCTTCAATTATGAGTTACCAGTGTGTTCTATGAGAAGTTTGAACCAGTTTTTAATCAAAGATTCAGAGATCCAATAATTTTGACGGGCTTGTAGTTTGAGTATTGGCTATAGAGAGTTGAAGAAGATGTTGTTTGGAGTCAGGGTGGCTTCACTCTCAAGCTTAATTCAAAATTGATCAAAGACAAATTTTGGTTCAAGAATTAAATTGGGGGGCAAGATTCAAGATTTGTCAAAATTCAAGTAAAGTCAATGATGTGATTGTGGGAATTGATAATTTTCATTGGGGCTATGCAAGTCCTTGAACACAAACTTCGATCTTTAGAGAATTTCTTAAGATCTAGAAGGAACCAGAGGAGGGGACTTTATGGCTGTGTAGCAGGTTTAGGAGATGTTAGTGGTTCCATTCTGTATGGTAGTGGTTCTGCATTGGGTGCTGGTGACCGAAATATGGTAAGAGACTTGTTTGGTGCATATTTCAGAAATATGGTATCCAATGGTGGTGGAGCCACAAATAAAAGGCAAAGGTTACCATATAGTCCTGCAAAATTAGCAGCCATGGAGGTGAGAGCAATGGAGTGTAATGGGCAGCTGCTCCTTAGGTCCGGTGAAGCTCTCTTTTTGCTTCAACTCCTCTCGCCTGATTCAAGGATTTGATGCTAACCTTCAACAAGCCTTAGTTCAGTTAACATTTCATCAACTTGTTCAGCCCGAGGATGAGTTGATGGTACGATTTGCAAAAGATATGCAGAATATGGTCCAGTTTCTGGTAACTGTATTTATTGGTCAGGCTGCTGCCAGGATTATCAGTGTGAATCAGGTGGAAATTGTATGTGGTCGTCTTGAGCAACTTGATGTGAAAACCAAGTTTAGGCACCGCAGTGTTTACTGTGATGTGTTACTAAAGTTCTATGGCTTATCTGCCCCTGAAGGTTCACTTACCCAGAGTGTATATAGTAAGCAGAAGGTAAATGCATTAGTGGCTAGTTTTGTGCACTTGCCAATTGGGGAGAATATTGATTGGAGATTGTCAGCTACAATTGCTCCATGCCATGTTACAATTTTGATGGATAGTATTGACCGTGTCTTTGAGTTTTTAAAGCGGAGTAAGGCAATTAGTCCTACTGTTGCATTGGAAACAGCTACTGCTTTACAGATGAAGTTTGAGAAAGTGACTCGTAGAGCGCAGGAGCAATTTCAAATAGCTTTAGAGGAGCAGAGCAGATTTGCATTTGATATTGATCTCGATGCTCCTAAAGTAAGAGTTCCTCTCCGAACTAGTGGTTCATACCGATGTGATAGTCATTTCCTTTTGGATTTTGGTCATTTCACCCTACACACCGCAAACCCTTTCTCTCTTATCAATTTTTCGCCGCCGTCATTTCAGCAACTTTGCTTCTCGTCCTCACTTCGCCTCCGTATTGCCTTGATTGTCGGTGGTATGGATATGCTTAGACAGACTAAAGAGTTGGTCGCCAGGCCCCACCTTGTTATCGCTACTCCTGGAAGGATCAATGTTTTGCTCAAGGATAATCCTGAAATCGCTCCCGTTTTCTCCAGGACTAAGTTTCTTGTCTTGGATGAAGCAGATCGAGTCCTGGATGTTGGGTTTCAGGACGAATTGAAATTTATCTTTCATTGTTTACCAGAAAGCCGGCAAAACCTATTCTTTTCTGCAACCACAACTAGTAATTTGCAAAAGTTGCGCGAGCGCTATCAAGATAAGTTGTATGCCTTCGAGGCTTATGAAGGGTTTAAGACAGTTGAAAAGCTTACTCAACAAGCTGTATTCATCCCTAAAAAGGTGAAGGATGTATATTTGTTGCAAATGAAAGATATGGGAGTTCGGTCTGCCATTGTCTTTGTCTCCACTTGCAGAGATTGTCATCGCTTAAATTTAATGCTGGAAGTGCTTGATCAAGAAGCTGCAGCTCTGTATTCATTCAGATCACAGGCTCAGAGGCTTGAAGCACTTCATGAATTTAAATCAGGAAAGGTTCCTATATTACTAGCAACTGATGTTGCTGGCCGCGGTTTGGATATTCCTACAGTTGACCTTGTTATTAATTATGATGTTCCAAGGATTCCACGGGATTATATCCACCGTGTTGGTCGTACTGCAAGAGCAGGTAGAGAGGGACTCGCTTTGAGCCTTGTCACCCAGAATGATGTTGATCTCATCCGTGAAATAGAGGCCCTTATGAAAAGGCAACTTGATATGGTTGAATACAAAGAAAATGAGGTGCTTTCTCTCATGAAAAAGGTTTTCAGTGCTAAAAATGTTGCAAAAATGAAGATGATAGATGATGGCATGTTTGTTGAAGATCAAGCCTTTATCAGAGGATCCTTATATGCAGTTGGTATATGCATCGTCATGGGCCATATCTGTGTACTTTGCATACCAACGAACCTGGAAGCCTTTTAATCCTATCCTTGGAGAGACTTATGAATTGACTAACCATAATGGAATTACATTCCTTGCGGAACAGGTTGTCCTCCTCAGCCGCATATCCGCATTACAACTGCAGCTTACAATTCCAATATGTGTCAAGACCAGCATGTCCTCGAAGCTGATAGTAGACGATCTTAAGAATGAAATACCTGTTGGGCTACTCCAACCAGGAGAAGATGCTCCGCTTCCTTTATCTTGCTTGACACAGATGGTAATGAGCTGCCTAGGCTTGTTTATGTTTCTCGTGAAAAGCGACCTGGCTTCCAACATCACAAGAAGGCTGGAGCTATGAATGCTTTGATTCGAGTTTCTGCTGTTTTGACCAACGGTGCATATATGTGGAATGTTGATTGTGATTACTACTTCAATAATAACAAAGCTCTGAGAGAAGCAATGTGTTTCATGATGGATCCTGCCTATGCAAAGAAGACATGCTATGTGCAATTTCCTCAGAGATTTGATGGCATTGACTTGCACGATCGATATGCCAATCGCAATATTGTCTTCTTCGATATCAATATAAAAGGTCATGATGGTATTCAGGGCCCAGTCTATGTGGGAACTGGTTGCTGTTTCAATAGGCAAGCTTTGTATGGTTATGATCCTGTTTTGACCGAGGAAGATCTTGAACCTAACATAATTATGAAGAGCTGTTGTGGTTCTAGAAAGAAGAAGTACGGTGACAAAAAGAGGGGTACTACCCTTGAATTGATGACAGGGATTGAGAGTGTTCCACAAATATCTTGGAACTATTCTGAATATTCTGTTCGTTATCCAAGCTTGTCGAAAGAAGTTTGTGTAGGTCAGTATTATCTGCGTTTACTGCCTGAGAGTGGCAGTGGTGGCAGGGCACAAGACTTTCCATTGCGTGATCCAGTTGCTTTCTTTAGAGCCCTTTACCATCGTTTCTTGTGTGATGCGGACACAGGGCTTACCGTAGATGGTGCTGTTCCCGATGAATTAGGTGCATTAAAATCATCTGTTGTTGTGAAGTTTGCACTTGATTCTATGCCAGGGGAGTTAGATTGGTCTCTGCAGGAGAAGCATTTGTTTATAGAAGACATGCTCCTTCAAACATTGAATAAGCATGTTAGGAGCACTACTGGAACTGGAAATACTCCAATGAGCTACCCTTTTGCAGCCTGTTATTGACGATATTAAAAGATGCGCTGAAGAAGATTGTGATGCAAGAATGATTAGAATGTGTCAAGGTATTCTAAAGGCCATAAACAGTCGTCCAGATGACAAATATTGTAGCTTATAGAAAGGGGCTTGGTGTTGTTTGCAACAAGGAAGAAGGCTTCTCTCAAGATGATTTTGTTGTGGAGTTTTTGGGAGAGGTTTATCCTGTGTGGAAGTGGTTTGAGAAACAAGATGGGATTCGATCTCTGCAGAAAGATAGTACAGATCCAGCACCAGAATTCTATAACATCTACCTTGAGAGACCAAAGGGTGATGCGGACGGGTATGACCTAGTTGTCGTTGATGCCATGCACAAGGCTAATTATGCCAGTCGAATATGTCATTCTTGCCGACCCAATTGTGAAGCCAAAGTCACTGCTGTTGATGGTCAGTATCAAATTGGTATTTATAGTGTTCGTAAAATTCAACATGGTGAGGAGATCACTTTTGATTACAATTCTGTTACTGAGAGCAAGGAGGAGTATGAAGCATCAGTTTGTTTGTGTGGAAGCCAAGTATGCAGGGGGAGCTACTTGAATCTGGTTGATGAAGCTCCAAATATGATATCTACCCTAATCGTCTTATTGAGTGATCCCGATTCATCTACTGTTACTGCTGCTTTGGAAGCTTTGTCAAGGGTCATTGTTTCGGTACCTAAGGAGGTACTCCCTTCATATATAAAACTAGTTCGTGATGCTGTGTCCTCATCCCGGGACAAGGAACGGAGGAAGAAGGGAGGACCAATTCTCATACCTGGATTTTGTCTTCCTAAAGCACTGCAGCCCATATTGCCAATTTTTCTCCAAGGTCTCATAAATGGGTCTGCCGAATTGAGAGAGCAGGCTGCATTGGGACTTGGTAAACTGATAGAGGTGGCCGGAGAAAAATCACTCAAGGAGGTTGTCATCCCAATAACAGGGCCTCTTATTCGTATTATAGGTGACCGTTTCCCATGGCAAGTGAAGAGTGCAATTTTGTCTACTCTGATTATCATGATTTGAAGGGGTGGTATTTCTCTGAAACCTTTTCTTCCTCAACTGCAAACCACTTTTGTCAAGTGTCTACAGGATAATACAAGAACTATTCGTTCTAGTGCTGCCTTGGCCCTTGGGATGTTCAGTGGACTCAATGCCAGGGTTGACCCTTTAGTTAGTGATTTGCTCTCCGGTCTGCAGGGATCAGATGGTGGTGTTCGTGAAGCTATTCTGAGTGCTTTGAAAGGTGTATTGAAGCATGCTGGGAAGAATGTGAGCTCTGCTGTTATAAGTCGCATATACAGTGTTCTGAAAGATTTAATTCATCATGAGGACGATCGAGTTCGAATGTATGCTGCGAGCGTCTTGGGCATCTTGACACAGTACCTCGAAGCTGTTCAAATCACAGAGTTGATTCAGGAACTGTCAACTCTAGCTAATTCACCAAATTGGCCCCCTAGGCATGGCTCCATCCTTACAATCTCTTCCTTGATCTATCACAATCCAGCATCTATTTTTTCATCTTCCTTGTTCCCAACTATTGTCGATTGCCTTAGAGACACATTGAAGGATGAGAAGTTCCCTCTTCGTGAAAGTTCGACCAAGGCGTTGGGAAGGCTTCTTCTTTATAAAGCTCAAGTTGATCCTTCTGACACAGTGCTCTACAAAGATGTTCTTTCATTGCTAGTTACATCCACACGTGACGAGTCCAGTGAAGATAGAAGAAGGGCATTATCTGCTATAAAGGCTGTGGCCAAAGCAAACCCTTCTGCCATATGGGACGGTTATTGGCCCTGCGTTAGCAGAGTGTTTAAAAGACGCAAATACCCCAGTTAGACTTGCTGCAGAACGATGCGCTCTACATGCCTTCCAACTAACAAAAGGTTCGGAAAATGTTCAACAGCAGCTAGCGCGTATCACGGCTCGGTTTAACCCGAAATTATGCATCACTGACTTTAATAGTCGTGATTATTACGGCAACATTAGAAAGGCAACGGCGTGAACGCTTAGCAGCAGAGAAAGTACGCAGCATCTGTCGACAAAACATGACTCCTTCTGTTTTTCCGAAGCTTGCGGTGTCTCAGCAGATGTGAGATGCTAAGAATATGATGTGCGCAGCAGATCCACGCCATGGTCGTTATTTGACTGCTTCAGCAATGTTCCACGGTAAGATGAGCACTAAGGAGGTAGCTGAAACAGAGCGAAAATGGCTCGAAATTGAGGTTGAGCTGAGAAAGTAATTCATCACTTATCCAAGCCATATTGCAAGCCATGTGAATATAATTCAAGCTGTGAGATTACACTCCAAGCTGACCCCACAAGCTATCCATGTCACTTAAATGAGCTACAAAGAAAAATTGCAAAACGACATGTCAAATACCAGCAAAAAAAAATATCACGCACAACACACCTACTTCAAAACGGCAGAAAATTCTCACAAACTGCAAATCATTTTTCACTCATTCTCATCTATAAATACAATTCATCTCTCACTCATTTTCTCAAGCTTTTCAAGCCAAAAAATCTCTGCTGATTTTCTTCCTCAATTCCTCACTACCAGAAAAAACCTTCGTTCATTCTCTTCTCATACTTCATTCCACCAAATTAACTTCAAATCAACCTCAAACACAGATCAATTTCGAACCAGAATTCGTTCAGAAGAAGAAGAGAAGCAAGAAGAAGCTTGGATTGATTTCTTACCTGAGTTTGAAGGTAGATTGAGCTTCACCGTCATTTTCGATCCGTTATCTTTTGTTGTGATTCTCTGAATTGTTGGTACCATTGTGAAGAGCTCTTGATTTCGATTGCAACCGTGTTAATTTTGCATCCCGTCGCTTTGATTTGAGCTTGTATCCATAACCACGGTGAACGGTGTCGCGTGAAGCTTTGAAGAAGAAGTTGTTCTGATACTTTGGTTTTCTATTTCTCTTTCTCTGTTTCGTTTTCTCTTTCTATTTTTCAATGTTACTTTTTTTTATTTGTTTATTTTTATTTTCTTTTTTCATTTCTTAACTATGTGGATTTTTCCACATTTTTCTTTTATTATTAAATTTGTATTTTAATTTCATTTCTGAAAAAGCTTTTAAAATTTTTTTTTAAAAAATATTTTGATTAAGTGTTGATTGTTTTGGATCTTGATGTTGATAAGATTTCATCAATATCAATGGACTTTGGGTGTTGATTTTATCCACCAAGAGAGGTGATTGATATTGACGATAATTTAATCGATTCGAGATTCAAATTGTGATTTCATTTTCTTTTTTTTTTTCTTCTTTTTATTTTTGATCGATGAAATCTATGGATCATAGATTGTTGATTATCAAGGTTGATTAATCTTCATTATTTCAAAACTATGGACGAATAATCATTGAGATAATTCTCCTTACTTTGGAATAGTGATAGATTACCTTTGATTAATTAATTAAAAATCTTGATTATGATGAGATCATTACCTCTTTTCTTTTTGTGTGGCATGTTTTAGGAGAGTGATTTACATATCACTTCTCTAACATGTATTAACACTAACATTTTATTGACAGGCCTCAGATAGTCGTGGTTTCTACATAAACCCGATTACGATTGCTTAACATAGCGCTAAATTGTCCCTTAATCGGAAAATGATCATTCGTGGCTCAAACTTACGTTTAAAAGTCCAAGTATGTTTAGTTGCTTGTCTTAACTCCAATACCTATGAAAATCATTGTTAGGAGGCTTTGATTCTATCAATCCTCTAATGAATTTTCATTAATCTTGGTTTAAGTGCAAGAATTAATCATCATTGATCATATGTTCTAACCACTAACCACTAATTCACTAACAATATCCTTGTTTAATTTTGCTTATATTCTCTTCTTACTCCTTATTTTTTTTACTTTTATGCTTCCATTTTATCATTACATACCATATCTTTGTTTATGTTTATGTCATTTTTCTTTTGTCCACTTGGACCATACTTTGTTCAAAACACTAATAAAGGATAAAACATCTAAAAAATTTGGTGCTATTAATTTTGTGGTTATACTCTTGGACCATTCTTAGACCTTGGACTTTATGGACCTTTGGACTTAGAATTAGGGCTCTCATTCCTATGCTTGGAGTATTGTGGATCTTAGCCTTTATTTGGCTCGCTCATTAGCTTATACTTTAAATCGGATGGAATTCTTTTTGCTTGCTTTGGAGTGTGCTACAAGTCGGTTAGATCTTTCTTACCTCTAGCTCTTATTTTGTTTTTTTAGGATAGTCACTTCATCTCCTCCCCTTCTTAAATTTTCAAAACTTTCTCCCTTTTTCAAAAACCTTCTTGGTTTCAAACTTCAAAACCGCTTTCGCAATAAAACCTTGACTTTCGTCAAGTGATTTTTTTAAACTTTGTTTTTCTTAATAAAAGTCAATCAATGTTAATCATGTTTTGACCAATTTCAAAAGACATAAAAAATACAAAAACTCATCAACTCTTTTTGTGCCTTTATGCACTTTTCACTTTAAAACTTTTCATAAAGTTTAGACATGATTCATTTCTATAGTTGAGATGTAAATCTCCTATTCCCCATATTATTAAGACTTTGACATTTTCCACGTTGATGTTGAGTGATAGTCTTGTTGATAATCCGAGCAAATCCTCCATCTTTATGTGACGCAAATGTTGTCTTAATACTCGTGGGTGGATAGTCGCAGTTTTCTCCTTGAAATGACG
Source organism: Lathyrus sativus (assembly GCA_963859935.3). Taxonomy (NCBI): domain Eukaryota; kingdom Viridiplantae; phylum Streptophyta; class Magnoliopsida; order Fabales; family Fabaceae; genus Lathyrus; species Lathyrus sativus. The sequence goes on along the minus strand of OZ012737.1, from coordinate 55,031,335 downwards.
ACTTGTTTGAACATCTAAAATCAATCAAAACCAACAAAATTTTGTCATTTGTACCACGAACTACGGGGTTTTGATTCCATATTGCACTTTATGGGTACGTAGGCATGAGATGATAAGTCTCTCCAAACACAAAAATATAAAAAAATAATTCTCTTCTCATCTCCCCAATCTCTTTTCAAACAAACCACTTTCAAACCAAAAAGCGTAAATATTTCAAAGGGCTCCTATAGAGTACTATAGACGTTTTGGGTGCTAACACCTTCCCATTTCGTAACCAACCCCCTTACCCTGATCTCTGTCTCGTGTTCTTATTTTAGAACTCTTTGGTTTTGTTCGCTCTTTTTCCTTTCCTTTATTTGGATAAAATAAAAGTGCGGTGGCGACTCTTGTTTTCTTTGAGTTAAGTTAGTCAATAACTTACACTCAAGATTTTTACCGCTACACCTCCTAGTTGGGCCTGTTCTCTTCTCATCTCAAAACAGTTTAAGATACAGTAATCATGAATGATTTCTTTCGTACGTTATGAGCCTTAAGCTATCTGAGAAAGGATTGTGGGAGAGTTTCTTTTCCATAGTCTGGATGTTTAGTATGGTACCCTTTGGGTGACATGCGACGCATTCACTCTCAGGTCATAGTCTCTAGTGCGATTGAAATTGCAAACACAATAAAAAACACTTCTTTCGTAAAAGACAGGAAATAAACCGTAGTTTCCCGAACTACGTGAGCTCTGATCTCTCATGCATGTTGAGAGTACGTAGGCACAAGATGGCGATGTCTTGGCGAGCTACCTTCCCCCATAACCCGTCGTAGGCCGAACTACGTTGACTCTGATTTCTCGTTCTCTGATGAGAATACGTAGGCATAAAGCACGATGCTTTGCCGAGTCATTTTTCTTTTCCTTTTTATCCAGCCTTGGTAGGTAGATAGATAAAACCAACCCGTCCAAGTAAACACAACAAGCGTGGATCCCGTCGAGTACGACGGACGTGAGGGGTGCTAATACCTTCCCCTTCCGTAACCGACTCCCGAACCCAGACAATGGTTGCGACGACCTTGTCTTACCCTATTTCGTCAGGTTTTTCCGATCGTTTCCTTTCCCGTTCTGAGGGATAAATAACGAAAGGTGGCGACTCTTCTATTGTGCTGACACCTTATTTTCGCGCAAGCGACACCAACCAGTGTCAAACACTTGTCTGTACACTTTTGTATTTTAGAATTATCGTTGTCATTGTCTAAAAATATTTCTAATTATATTCGTTAAGGTATTCCAATAATCATTAATATCAAAATGTCATAGATCCTAAGGTTTGTGTCCATGGGGAGACGCTTAAGCGCTCCCAGCGTGATGAGTGATCAGTGCATATTTATGCACTTTCTCCTATATTTTTACTTAGGCATTTCTTTACTTTATCTTGATTATTTTTATGTTTTATTTTGTTTTTATATTTTATTTTATTTTTGGCTTAATTTGATTTCCGCACTTATTTTTCAGCTTTAGCAGTCTGCACGGAAACGATCATAACTGGAGTTTCGGAAATCTGTTTGAGGCATTCTAAAAATCGCCGGAAAGCTAAGAGAGAGAGCTACGACTTTCGTGTTGGAGTCGAAGTCAGATTCAGAGCCCAAAATTCAAGAATTACGTTCGAAGTTACTGCATTAGAATTTTATTTTAGTGTTGGGTCATGTATTGGGCCTGGGTTATGTTTTCGACCCAGTTGGGTTATGAGCCGAATTTGCTTTCTTTTTAAAGGAAAAATACTCGTGTTACTGTTCGCCTAGTTACATTTTCATGAAAAATACATTCGGAGCTTTGAGAGAACCATGGAGAGCTAATTCCTTAGAGTCATTCTGCTGTAATCGCGTTCCAACGCTTTGAGGTTTTTACTTTATCAATCTAATTCGTTTCTCTTTAAACACTATTCTATAAATTGCTTTTGCATAATCTGTTGGTTTATAGAATTGTTTTGATTAAATTCGTATGATTGCATCCTTAGCTTTTATTCGCCGTTACGTCGCTTTGTCGTTAATTCGCGTTTATAATTCATGTTTGCTTAATTCATGAAAACTTAATCCGTTTGCTTAATTTGGAATATAGGATTGTTAATCTAGTTTATGTCTTTTGCGCTTGTTAATTGACATAGGAATCGAATAGAGATCGAAATCGCTTAGGAAATTGGTAAGGTAGAAACCCGTGATAAGCCAGAACAGAAAACAGTAGATTGACGTATTTTGATAATCACTTATTTTAACCGCTTAACTGCATTTTCTTTATTTATCCGATCAGAAACCAAACCAACTCCCCCTCCATTTCGAATTTGGTAGATTAATCACATAAAAGAATCCTTGAGACGATATCCGAGTTGAATTGTCGCTGTATTACGTTTTCATCAAAAACACTCGTTCTGATCCACGCGTGACAACTGATCAATTAGCTAGGCCCTCCACGACGGAGAGATGGATTGGGCCGACCCCATGTGATGAGCGGGACAGAGCAATATATATATATATATATATATATATATATATATATATATATATATATATATATATATATATATATATATATATATATATATATATATATATATATATATATATATATATATATATATATATATATATATATATATATATATATATATATATATATATATATATATATATATATATATATATATATATATATATATATATATATATATATATATATATATATATATATATATATATATATATATATATATATATATATATATATATATATATATATATATATATATATATATATATATATATATATATATATATATATATATATATATATATATATAAGAATCTTAATCGGTTGAGTAAGTAAATAAAATAATTAATTATATTTAATAATTAATTATTTAATTGAATATGTGCTTAAATATAAGTGGATGTCAAGATAATCCATTACGAAATAATGAGAATTCTAAATGATTATCATTCTATATATAGGCTATGATCTCAAATATATCATCCTATAAGAAGATTATCTCTTTTTATCCCCATTCGAAGAGTTTTCAAGACATTACGAGTACCGGTTGAGAAAAATCCACAAGCCAACCAGTGTCAAACACTTGTCTGTACACTTTTGTATTTTAGAATTATCGTTGTCATTGTCTAAAAATCTTTCTCATTATATTCGTTAAGGTATTCCTATAATCATTAATATCAAAATGTCATAGATCCTAAAGTTTGTGTCAATGGGGAGACGCTTAAGCGCTCCCAGCGTGATGAGTGATGAGTGCATATTTATGCACTTTTTCCTATATTTTTACTTAGGCATTTCTTTACTTTATCTTGATTATTTTTATGTTTTATTTTGTTTTTATATTTTATTTTATTTTTGGCTTAATTTGATTTCCACACTTATTTTTCAGCTTTAGCGGTCTGCACGGAAACAATCATAAATGGAGTTCCAGAAATCCGTGTGAGGCATTCTAAAAATCGCAGGAAAGCTAAGAGAGAGAGCTATGACTTTCGTGTTGGAGTCGAAGTCAGATTCGGAGCCCCAAATTCCAGAATTCCGTTTGAAGTTACTGCATTAGAATTTTATTTTAGTGTTGGGTCATGTATTGGGCCTGGGTTATGTTTTCGACCCAGTTGGGTTATGACCCGAATTTGCTTTCTTTTTAAAGGAAAAATACTCGTGTTACTGTTCGCCTAGTTACATTTTCACGAAAAATACATTCGGAGCTTTGAGAGAACCATGGAGAGCTAATTCCTTAGAGTCATTCTGCTGTAATCGCGTTCCAACGCTTTGAGGTTTTTACTTTATCAATCTAATTCGTTTCTCTTTAAACACTATTCTATGAATTGCTTTTGCTTAATCTGTTAGTTTATAGAATTGTTTTGATTAAATTCCTATGATTGCATCCTTAGTTTTTATTCGTCGTTACGTCGCTTTGTCGTTAATTTGCGTTTATAATTCGTGTTTGCTTAATTCACGAAAACTTAATCCGTTTGCTTAATTTGGAATATAGGATTGTTAATCTAGTTTATGTCTTTTGCGCTTGTTAATTGACATAGGAATCGAATAGAGATCGAAATCGCTTAGGAAATTGGTAAGGTAGAAACCCGTGATAAGCCAGAACCGAAAACAGTAGATTGACTTATTTTGATAATCACTTATTTTAACTGCTTAATTGCATTTTCTTTATTTATCCGATCAGAAACCAAACCAACTCCCCCTCCATTTCGAATTTGGTAGATTAATCACATAAAAGATACCTTGAGACGATATCCGAGTTGAATTGTCGTTGTATTACGTTTTCATCAAAAACACTCGTTCTGATCCGCGCGCGACAACTGATCAATGAGCTAGGCCCTCCACGACGGAGAGATGGATTGGGCCGACCCCGTGTGATGAGCGGGACAGAGCAATATATATATATATATATATATATATATATATATATATATATATATATATATATATATATATATATATATATATATATATATATATATATATATATATATATATATATATATATATATATATATATATATATATATATATATATATATATATATATATATATATATATATATATATATATATATATATATATATATATATATATATATATATATATATATATATATATATATATATATATATATATATATATATATATATATATATATATATATATATATATATATATATATATATATATATATATATATATATATATATATATATATATATATATATATATATAAGAATCTTTATCGGTTGAGTAAGTAAATAAAATAATTAATTATATTTAATAATTAATTATTTAATTGAATATGTGCTTAAATATAAGTGAATGTCAAGATAATCCATTTCGAAATAATGAGAATTCTAAATGATTATCATTCTATATATAGGCTATCATCTCAAATATATCATCCTATAAGAAGATTATCTCTTTTTATCCCCATTCGAAGAGTTTTCAAGACATTACGAGTACCGGTTGAGAAAAATCCACAAGCCAACCAGTGTCAAACACTTGTCTGTACACTTTTGTATTTTAGAATTATCGTTGTTATTGTCTAAAAATCTTTCTCATTATATTCGTTAAGGTATTCCTATAATCATTAATATCAAAATGTCATAGATCCTAAAGTTTGTGTCAATGGGGAGACGCTTAAGCGCTCCCAGCGTGATGAGAGATCAGTGTATATTTATGCACTTTCTCCTATATTTTTACTTAGGTATTTCTTTACTTTATCTTGATTATTTTTATGTTTTATTTTGTTTTTATATTTTATTTTATTTTTGTCTTAATTTGATTTCCGCACTTATTTTTCAGCTTTAGCAGTCTGCACGGAAACGATCATAACTGGAGTTCCATAAATCCGTTTGAGGCGTTCTAAAAATCGCCAGAAATCTAAGAGAGAGAGCTACGACTTCCGTGTTGGAGTCGAAGTCAGATTCGGAGCCCAAAATTCCAGAATTCCGTTTGAAGTTACTGCATTAGAATTTTATTTTAGTGTTGGGTCATGTATTGGGCCAGGGTTATGTTTTCGACCCAGTTGGGTTATGACCCGAATTTGCTTTCTTTTTAATGGAAAAATACTCGTGTTACTTTTCACCTAGTTACATTTTCACGAAAAATACATTCGGAGCTTTGAGAGAACCATGGAGAGCTAATTCCTTAGAGTCATTCTGCTGTAATCGCGTTCCAACGCTTTGAGGTTTTTACTTTATCAATCTAATTCGTTTCTCTTTAAACATTATTCTATGAATTGCTTTTGCTTAATCTGTTAGTTTATAGAATTGTTTTGATTAAATTCGTATGATTGCATCCTTAGCTTTTATTCGCCGTTACGTCGCTTTGTCGTTAATTCGCGTTTATAATTCGTGTTTGCTTAATTCACGAAAACTTAATCCGTTTGCTTAATTTGGAATATAGGATTGTTAATCTAGTTTATGTCTTTTGCGCTTGTTAATTGACATAGGAATCGAATAGAGATCGAAATCGCTTAGGAAATTGGTAAGGTATAAACCGTTATAAGCCGGAACCAAAAACAGTAGATTGACTTATTTTGATAATCACTTATTTTAACCGCTTAATTGCATTTTCTTTATTTATCCGATCAGAAACCAAACCAACTCCCCTTCCATTTCGAATTTGGTAGATTAATCACATAAAAGAATCCTTGAGACGATATCCGAGTTGAATCGTCGCTGTATTACGTTTTCATCAAAAACACTCGTTTTGATCCGCGCGCGACAACTGATCAATGAGCTAGGCCCTCCACGACGGAGAGATGGATTGGGCCGACCCCGTGTGATGAGCGGGACAGAGCAATATATATATATATATATATATATATATATATATATATATATATATATATATATATATATATATATATATATATATATATATATATATATATATATATATATATATATATATATATATATATATATATATATATATATATATATATATATATATATATATATATATATATATATATATATATATATATATATATATATATATATATATATATATATATATATATATATATATATATATATATATATATATATATATATATATATATATATATATATATATATATATATATATATATATATATATATATATATATATATATATATACTGAGAAAATTCCTTACATCATCAAGACTGTAATAGAATAACTCAAAACATGGGCAATGTTCTAGAGGGAGAGGTTGCACATCATTTATCACCGCAACTTTCAAGTATAGCATGGTGACTTCATTTTCGTTAGGATCCATTACATCATTGCGGTTATCTGGAGGGGTGGGGGAGGGGCTGAAAAATTACTTCCTTTTGTAGAAGCATGACGTACAATACTTCTACTTGGAGTTTGATCATCATCATCATCATCACCATCAACATAATGATGATCTTCATTTGTACATTGTTCGAGGTTTTCACTTAATCTCTACATCATAATATTCAATTAGAACATAAAACAAAAATAGGCACAATATATATCAAGTAAAGCACTAACAATTCATGTAAAACACATACTGAATATAACTCTTGAAACCTTTCCATATCTTTCTCCCTTTTTTCTCTCTCATCTTCTAACATCCTCTTTTGTTCTTCTAATTGATTCTCAACATTCTCAATCTTTTTTCTTTGTGCATTAAATTCTTGGCTTTTGGTGCTTTTTCTTTGAGACCCAAAGAATGACCTTAAGCTGACACCTTCTCGAACACCACGGACACACCCACCATGCTTATTTATTCCGATAGCTTCTACTAATATGTCATGTCGTGCTTCTAGAACAAATGTGCCTTCACAAGACGCCTCAACCAACTTATCCTAAACAACATGAGCAACTTAAATATATTGTTACTAATGCATTTAAATAACAAATAACAAAAGTAAAACAAATCATACTTACAATTTTCTCAACAACTACTCTTGACGCCTCAGAGATGTACTTTCCACTTGGTCTTAATCGAGCCATCTTCCATTTCTCATGTCTTGATGATTGAGATGGGATGCAATCATCTTCTGTTTCTTTATGCTTTTCAAGCATGACTCTTTTCTCAAGTTTTCTGTAACCCCCACGAGACAATCTATGGGGGTACATATTCTTTTCCTTGTTTTGTATTCCTACTTCAGTTTTAACCTGTTATGAAAATAATGAAAAATATATATGATTAGTATCTATAACTCATTAGCATAGCATTATCGGTTATGTAAGACTAGTACTAACCTTGAATTCCTCAGAATGACGTATCTTCGCAAACTTGTTCCATTGCTTCTTCAATATAAAACTATATCGAATCCATGGATGAGTAAGACCGCTCTTAGGCTTCCTAATGTAGTCAGCCGTGAGCTATGACTTAAATCCCATCCAGCGAGTACCGGCATAAGATATCCACTTTTTTTCAACTTTAAGTCATCGGTAAACTCAAAATTCAACTACATTTAAATCAATATATAAACATGTATTAGAAATTATGGGTAGTGATATCGAATATAAGAAACTTATAGTATGTAATACCTTAACGTCTGCCCATATGCTTTCTTTGACTTGATCATCCATATGTTTCCAATCATCTATCAGTATACTGACTTTGCTACGTGCAAGGAATGCAACATAACTCTTAAAAGTAGAGTAATGTTCACAATCTACTACTCTGTAGAACGAATCAAACTCGATCGGAAGTTTTTGACCTGATGAGTTGCAGACTGATGTGAATTGGGGTATTATTGTGACACCTCTTTGTGATCTTTTCGATTGAGTATCATTTGTTTGAGTTTCATTCACACAATCCTCATTTGTTTGAGTTTATTCGCTAGTATCTGATGTAGAACTTGACAAGGTCGACATCTATGTTCAAAAACAACAACAACATGAGCAACAACAACAACAACAACCACGACGATGGAAAATGAAGTTTACTATAGATGCATGGGGAAAATATTTTACATGCCCTAAACGTGATGACTAAGTAAATGATGTTGGTGTTGGTATTGGTGTTATCTTCCTTCCTTATGGCAACAACGGTGTTGTTGTTGTTGTTGTTGTCTTCCTTCTCGATGGTGACAACTTGGTTGAAATCGTGATTGTGATGCTCTTGTCAACCTTCTTAACGATGATGACGAAAATGACAAATACACAGTGAAGAATGGATACTGAAGAGACAAGCTAGGGTGAACGATGGTGTTTTGGTTGAAATCGTGTATTGTTTCACAGTATTGAACGTTAGGGTTTAGGGTTGAAATCGTGTATTATTTCACTTTCTGTTTTCAATGGAAAAAGGATACTGAAGAGATAAGCTAACTCGAAGTGTATAACATTATGAAGCTACCATCACGACCAATACCAGCAACCCTTATGATATAATACTTTCATAGTGAAATTTCATAAAGAAACACCAGAGTTTAATTTACAATTAAATTTTTTAAATAAATAAAAAATCTCACAACGGTGGATCTCATCAAACGTAGTCATAACCCTTTAAGTTTTTTTATTTAAAAATAAATAAAAAAGAAAAGGCTTGCCTTAACATTAAAGAAATAATTTATATGAGAGCGCTGAGGTTCGAACCCATCAAAGATTGATGGTATCACCACCGCTGGCTCCTAAACCGTTGTTATATACAAATAATTTTTAATTAAAAAACAAAAATAATATGATAGCGCCTTAGTTTAGACATGTCACCACGGTGTAGGGAAGAACCGTTGTGATCATGACGTTGTTGTTTACACGTTTTATAGTAGTGTGTGTTTCAAAATGGTTTAACAAATGCTAATTAAAATTAAATGGGATGGCTAAAAGGTCGCAGGCTAAAAAAACATGCCACAGTGTGTGTAAATAATGCAAATGATTGTAACAAAGAACATACACAAGTTTTGAATAATGAAGACATACACAAATTCTCTCTCATAATGACACAACATGTTTAGCTTTATCTGTTCCTCACCAGGTTGGTTAAAGATGTTAGCTTCCACACTACATCTTGTTTGATGTGGTGTCATAGTCAGTTATGATAAACCTATTACTCTCAATACAACTTAATTAAACCATATTAGAACATTCAGAAGTATATAAAAATTATTTTTGTGAGTTGACATGCACGAGGACTAAAAATAGCTATGTGGGATGATTATTATATAGCCACTATTTTAGTATGAAATGTCAGATAACCAGATGGAAGTAACCTAACATAAAATAAACCAAGAAAAATCATACAAAACTAAGAACTTAGTTTACAATTGAAAACTATAAAATAAACTAAAATAAATACAAAGTAAGAATACCTCTATTAGGTTTCCTCCTAAACAAAAATCGTTAATGTCATTAGCTTGACACATCCTCATCTATGTTATGGCAGGTATTTTAGCTTTCAAACCTTGTTACTTTTCTTTTTCGAGATGAAAAAATCATCTTTTCCAGAGATAGAGTCCACTGTGTGCAACAAGTTACTTCATATTTCCATAGCCTTACTTCGATGTTTCTTTTTATTTTTTCTCTAGACTTTTTGAATGGATTTTTAAGTTTTTTCTACTCGGAGGTGCTGATGGAGATGACACCATTTGAGATGTTATTATTTAGACTTTTTCTTGTGCCAGTCTCTGAATTTAGCTTTCCACACATGTTTTTGTCATGCTTACTTGATAGCGATATATTTTTTCTTCTTTTTGCTTGTTTTCAAGTACATTCATTTTCATTTCATCATCATAAACTTTTAAAGTGAGTGTATCGTTTTCTAAAAGAAATCGATATTTCATAGACTTGTAAGAAAGAAAGATTGACCAAGAATGAAAGGTGTCTCTTCATCTTCAAGCATGTCCGCGATCATAAAATAAATTGGAAAGCTAAACTTGTCTATTTTAACCAACCCATCTTCTACTATCTCATATGAATGCTTTATGGAGTGATCTGTAAATTTTAAATTCATCATTGTATCACTGACTTTCCAAATACCAAGTTTTTTATAGATTAACAATAACATCAGGCTCACACTAACTCCTGAATCAATTAGAACCTTCTTGAAGGTTCTATATTCTATAATATTCTATACTGCATAGGATTGTGACATAACTAGGATATGTTCGTTTAATGAGAATTCTCCTATCTTGTGATATTACATTACACTTCTCAGTTAAGATTACTGGCTCATCTCCTATTATTCTCTTTTTAAAAATTATAACTTTCATAAATTGTTGGTACATGGGCATTTGCTCGAGTGCTTCCAAGAAAGGAATATTAATCTGTAACTTTATGAACATTTCAAGAAATTTCTCAAAAAGTTTCTCGTTTTGATTTGTCTTCTTCAACCTTTGAGGATAAGGTTGCCTAATCATCAGTTTGGTCTCATTATTATTTTTTCTCTCAATTGGCTTTTTTAGGAACATAACTTCTACTGGTTCTTTCTTGTTCTCCATCACTTCCAGATCTAACCCTGTAAAATGATCATCATTTGTTTCCTTCTCTTCTTCATCTTCAGCGATCTTTTTACTTCTTGTTATGAAAATAGTAACATTGATATGATCTATGAAATTTGTGAAATGTGTTGCTTGAAGTACTCCCATGGTATTGTTGTGAAAGCTATAGTTCTTTTTGAGTCACTCCCTTTTTGAATCTTTGCAGATAAGGCAATCTGATTTCTAGCTTTGGAAGTTTTTATTTTTGATCTTTGGTAGTATCAACATTGACACTCATGATTTCTAGGATTATCGGTGGTGTTTCTTAGGAGATTACCTTGATTTTTTTGTGAAAGTTGTTGAGATATATATCCCCCCCCCCCCCCTCGAACCTCTAGATTTTTTTTAATATGTGGTGTATTGTTTCTAAAGCTATTTCTTGCCTCTTCTAGGAATTGGGCATTATGAGCAGTAACTTTTTCAAGAGCTATATCACAATATGCTCTCTTAGGGATTAGTTGTTGATGTTAAAACTTTTGTTGATTCTGACATTGCATTGGCCCTTGACGATCTTTCCAGAAAAAGATTGGATGATTTTTCCACCCAGAATTATACGTGTTAGAGTAAGGATTGTTCTGCATGAGGTAGTTTACTTGCTCTACTTGTGGTATATGGGCTTCACAATACATAGCAAAATGAGATCCACTGCAAATCTCACAACTAATTAATTGTGTCGTTTGGACTTGAGCTACCTGCTGAATACCTATGTTTAGATGCAACACGATCTTCTAACTTTATTGTTAGAACAATATTTGATTCTGCTGTTTATCTCAAAGTTTTGATGATAACAATATAGTATTTGTGTGAAAATAATTTTGGTACTCTAACGGTTTGTTATTATGAAGTTTTAACAAATAGAGTTTGACTCTGATAGATACCATATGCAACGTCATGCTGGTATGACATAAGTCGCTTCTGCACCAAAGAAGCAAGTCTGCTACTGTACCTACTCACGTCCAGAAAGATTCTAAGAAGACAATATGTTGCTACTGCAATGCTCTCTTGGATTCTGCCTTTGAGTGTGACTCTAATGATTTACTTCTGAAGGCTTTCTAGCTTCTGAAGTTGTCCTTTTCTGAAGACTAAGTGCTAAAGACTCTGAAGACAAGGTTCTACTGAACAAAGTTCTAAAGACTAAATGCTAAAGACTCTGAAGACAAGGTTCTGCTGAACAAAGTTCTGAAGACTCTGAAGACTTAAGTTTCTGTAGACTAAAGGTTTTAAAGACTAACTGCTGTAGACTCTGAAGATAAGGTTCTGGTGAATAAAGTTCTGAAGACTCTGTAGACTTAAGACTCTGAAGACCTAGTGATCAACTCTTCTACTCGTGCTTCAAACATCTCTATTCAAAAGCCTCTGATGTACAGAAGATAAGATCAAAAGTTTACGAGGGAAATAGTATATAATACGTATAAAAAACATTCCATTCCACTACCCTGATTTTTTGGTGAAAAGGAAAACTTTTGTGTACGATTTTCATCCCTACGTAACGACATTCTTTCAAGTAGCCATCTCACTCAAGGATATTCCTGACCTGTCCTCCAACGGATCTTTTATTGGCTATATAAAGACTTAATAACATGAAGAAAATTGCAAGCAAGTGAGTGAAGCACAACAACACAAGAACACAACAATGAAAAACTCATATTGTATGCAAATTTTCTTTAAGTCTTTTTAAGATATTCATTGTGTTTATATGTGCTTGATTAGAAGCATCTCATTGTAAAAAATTATCTTTCACAAACTGCTGTTTGTAATTCCTTAAGGGACCAGTTATGTCAGAATCCTTAAGAAGACTTAGACATTTAGCCTTTATGGTTGTTAGTCACCAGCTGTTGTTAGTGCAGATTGTAATCAATTGATTATATTAGATTAAGTCCTGGGATAAGGAAAAATTACATTGGCGGGTGGACTGGATTAGCTTGATAGTTTTCAAGTGAACCAGGATATATCGTGTGTTTTTCTCTCTTGTTTAGTTTCTTTGTGATTTCTGTTTGTTTTATAAACCTAATTCAAACCCTCATTTCTTGTGTTTTTGTCACACCTTCATTTATATCCTTAGTTGCTAGTTTTAGATCAATATCCCATTTCAGTTTGCTTTTGCATCTATCATACAAATCGAGATATTCATTTGCAGTGATGGCCTCAATAATCTTTTTGATACCAGTGACTGTTGTAAAATTTGATGAGCCACCAACAGTTGTATCAATTAATTATTTAGTCTTCAATTGAAGACCATTAACAAACATTTCCATTTGTTCAATTAGATATAAATTGTGAGTGAGGCACGCGACCAACAACCTTTTGAATATTTTAAATGCATATCTCCTAATTATTCACCTTCCAACTATTTAAAATTGAGAATTTTGTATCGTTTTCTAAGGAAGATTGAAGTAGAAAAATATTCATATAGAAAATCAATTTCCATATCTTCTCGAGTTGTGATTCTATTTGTTGAAAGTGAGTAAAACCATGCTTCTGAAATAGGAAAATATTCATATAGAAAATCAGTTTTCATATCTTCCCAAGTTGTAATTCTACTTGTTGAAGTGAGTAAAATCATTCTCATCTATAGTGAAATGGAACATTCTCAATTTCTTGTTTTCTTTTATACGCGCTTCTATCTTTAGAGTTGTACTCGTTGTCAGAAACCTTTGCACATATTTGTTTGCATCTCTGTTGAATTTACATGTGAATGTTCTTTTCTCTAACTGACGAATGGCCGTAGGGTGTAACTGAAAATAAAGACATTCACCGATTAATTTATTATTATCAGTCTACTTCCTGAAACGTTTGTAACAACTTATTTTATCACTACATGTTACTCATTCTTAAGAATATTTATTCCCAAATCCTAATGGATAGATTTGTTTTAACTATTCAAATCTATTCCTATAACAATGAATTCAAGCATTTACTTATATAAATAGTATTTACCTATTCAAATCAATTCGTATTGAATATTGATAGTAGATGATAAACATGGAGCCTAAAACGTTTGATTGCAACAACACAATAATTCAAACTTAGCACATCTTATTTATTTATGAATTTATATAGACATTCACATTATTATTTAAATAGTGTTTAACCTATATAATTAAAACACTAGCAAATATTCAACAACCAAGGTTTTGAAGCAATCCACCATAACCAATCCTTTCCACAGGAACACACACCAAATCATTAGCCCTAGGAGCAGTCAACCCTGGCCTTTCATTCCCATCAATAACAATATCATCACCCTTCATAATCTCACCATTACAACCCACAACATGAAAATCAAAGCACTGTATTATAGCACCAAACAAAGCTGGTAATACTTGCATGGCATAACCAACACTAGGGCACATCCTTCTTCCAGACCCAAATGGCAAAATCTGAAAACTCAATCCTTTCACATCAACCACCTCATTGGAATTTCCTAAAAACCTTTCAGGGTTAAACTCTAATGGTCTGTCCCAATATTCTGGATTTCTTCCTATAGACCAGTTATTCACGATGACTAAACTGTTTTCTGGGATCACATAGTTTTCCATATTGCAAGTTGTTACGCATCGTCTAGTGATCATAGGAACTGGGGGATGGAGACGAAATGTTTCCTTCATTATGGCTTGAAGATAAGGAAGATTTATGCAATCAGATTCATCTACTAGTCTGTTTTTTCCTACTACTTTCTCTATCTCTTCACGAGCTTTTTCAAGCAATGAAGGGTTATTCATTAGTTCTGCTAAAACCCATTCGGTAGCAATTGCTGTTGTGTCTATTCCTGCAGTGAAAAGATCCTGTGGGAGACATCCGTATGTGATTAGAATAGATCTCAACATTCTATAGAGACAGACATATTAAGAAAAGAAACAAGTAGGGATGAATTTAATTACCATAACCAAGCCTTTAAGGTGAATCCTTTCAATTTTTACTTCACAATTCTCATCCTCGGCACAATCAAGTAAGATATCAAGAAAGTCTCTCACTGCAACACCTTCATCACCTTTGTTTTTCACTTTTTCTTTGTTATTCCGCATTTCCTCTCGTTTAGAAATAATCCTTTCCACAAAAGTATCAACTTTTATAAACAATTTCTCTATTCTTTTCCCAAACCCTTGTAAATCAAGCTTTTTAAGCCACCAGATAAAATCTGACGCATTAAACTCCCCGAAAATTTGTGTAACATCACGCACAACATCCCTAGCTTCTTCGGCTTCTCCCAACATCATTTTAGAAATGACTTTGTTTGTCAACTTAAGTAACTCTTGAGCCACATTCACCGTCTCATAGTTTTTTGCTTTCTCAGCGAAAAGCTTAAGAAGAGTGTGTGTCTCGAGTAAACGCAATTGTTGGAAGTTGTTAACGCTACGAGCGCCTAAAAGCTCGCTTGTGGCAAGCTTCTTAATGAATCTCCAATAGTCACCGTAAGGTGCAAAAGCTAGAGATGAATCGTAGGTGAGTCGCTTAATGGCTGCCGAATGAACACGACTATGAAAGGCATGTTCCTTGATTTGAAGGATTTGTTTTGCCAAGTAAGGAGTGGATGCGACAACGACAACAACAGAACCTAAATTAAGGGAGAATAAAGGTCCATATTTGTGGGAGAGGCTGTCGAAGGATTTGTGAAGAATAGGACTTAGCATATGCATGTGGCCGATGATCGGAAGTTTAAATAGAGGAGATGGAGGGAGTTTTTTGTGGCGGTTTAAAAGTGGCCGGAAAATTATGCAGTAAATGAGTGATGAAAGAAAGATAGTAAAGACTAATAGAAAATGTTCCATGATTAGTAAGTATCTTAATTAAATCAAAGAATATAGCTGAATAATATGTATCTCAAGACTATATATAGTGGACAAATAAACACATTTATATCTATAAAAAAATCTAATGCATTCAAAGCATAGAAAAAACAAAAACACATTTATATCTCTATCATTTATTATTCAGATTTATTGTCAGGTTATCAGTGATATTTTTATAGAATACTTATATATATATATATATATATATATATATATATATATATATATATATATATATATATATATATATATATATATATATATATAAATAAATAAAAGCTTGGAGAAAAAACGTAATGGGTACGAGTATTGCACACATAACACATAAAAATAGTAGCAGACAAGTATATATTAGCTGCAAGCAAGCAAAAAAAATTAGTAACAGACAAGTATATATTAGCTGCAAGCAAACAAAAAAATAGTAAGACAAGTATATATTAGCTGCAAGCAAACAAAAATAGTAACAGACAAGTATATATTAGCTGCAAGCAAAAAAAAATAGTAACAGACAAGCATATATTAACTGCAAGCCAAAAAAAAAAAGATAGTAACAGACAAGCATATATTAACTGCAAGCAAAAAAAAAAAAAAAAGAAAGACAAAAACTCTTACATTAATGGAGTTTAACGTGGGCAAGTAAGAAAAATCTTTTATGTTAATACTTCTTGACTTTTTAGTTAATATAAAATGAAAAGTTGAATAAGTTTTTTAATAGGTTAAATAAATGAGAATAATAACATATGCATAAAGATTAACAATAATAATGTTAACTTTGTCACATATGTTAAAGAGTTTTTTTATATATTTCAAGCGATTTAACTATAAGCAGAAAAATTCATCGATCGATTATATGAAATTAAAATATTAATATTTATTTATTAAAGTTATGATTTAGAATTTTAAAAAAATAAATAATTGGATATTCTTTTGTATCTCACACTTTAGTTTACAACTCTTAATGAGATAAATTGTGGAGTCTTCATTTATGCTTCTGATGGGCATAACCATATGATATATATAACTATAGTCTCTACTCATTATAGACTTAGGGTTTAAACTCACACCTTTACTCACACCAATCAAGTTTCAGATACTTAACTTTTAATTAAAAGAGATTACTTAACCAATAAAAGGGCTTAATATGCACCCTATCATAACCACGATTAATCCGTTTTTCACAAAGTAAATAACAATTTATTATAACCCATAAAAAGTTAGATAAATCTAACATTCTCTCAATGGGCAAAATCAACTGTGATTTTTATTTTAAAATACATTTGAAAACGACTTCATCCAACAAAATACATTTTAAAAAAATGTATGATTCCAGGTGCAGTGTCTGAAATGACTCCATCCAACAAAAGTCAGGTAGTATTGAATCATATCGATTATTATATCCTTCACTAACATAAAATATTTCGTGGTTACAAATACTACGAACTCAGTCAAGTAGTCATCAGTGTGGAGTGTGGCAAAAAAATAGCATTTCAATGTGATCCAACAACCAACTGCTATTTTCTTTGTCAACCTTAAACAATTCTCTCAAATGCATTAAAATCAAAGAAATTGCATGATTTTACAAACCATAATGCCTCAGCTCCAATATGGCATCGACCACAGTACAATGGTTTAGACAACTCCGAGCTTACACTAGTGTAGAAAGAGAAATTTACACCTGTTATTAGAGGGTGTAAATTCAAAGGGTGAAAAATGTCTGACAAATTTACACCTGTTTAAAAAAGGGTGTAAATAGAATGTATATTACACCTTTTTTTAAAGAGAAAATTGGTGTAAATTTTTTCCAATATACATTTAAATCAAACAAATTCATGCCCAATTTGATAAAAATGAATTACACCATATTTTAAGAAAATTGAATAATACTTACTACGAATGTCAACAAATTTACACCATATTTTAAGAACATAGGGTGTAAAAATAAAATATATTACACCCTATTTTAGTTATCACAAGTGTAAAATATTTGATAATTATATTATATTTAATTTCATATACACCATATTTCATTCAACCAAATATTTTTGTATTCCGTTGGACATTAAGTAAAAAAATACCTTATAACGTGTGTAAAAGAACTCTTTATGTTTCAATATTATTTTAAAAAAATTATTAAGCCAAATACTTTTATTTAACATTCATTCAACAAACATATTCTAACATCATCATATATAAGTCATACATGTAAGTATATCATATGAGCCAATGTATATTGAAGACTCAAAGATTTGAGCAAATTTTGATAAAACATGATGTTGCACAAGATCTTTCAACAAGAAGAAATCTGTAAAGAACAACATGTCAGACAAGATGTCCTAACACTGTGGACTCGACATCGCTGTCTGATGCAACATGTTTGTTATAGATTTGTTCCAAGATTTAAGGTGTAATCAAAATGTGGATCAAGGAAAGATTGGACAGAGACTTCGTAGCCCATGGACTGCTGAAGGCTATAAAAGGAAGACCAAGACCTAGGACAAAAGAGATTGTAGACCTTGTAACCAATTCTTGTAATCTAATTATAAGGGTTTAGGATTTTGAGAGTCATGTACTTTTTTGTGTTGTAAGTCACCCTTTGTATCAGTTGATACATTGTGGTAGACATAGTTTTACATATTCAGAAACCTGTAGGTAATGAATTGTATATTGTTCTTGGATGAAGCTTTTCAGAAAATTCAAGTGTCATTGTTAGTCAAGATTCTTGACTGAATTTTATATTGAGAGGGGTGTCTCTTAATTGAACAGTTTGATACAATCATCGGGGGTTGTGAGTGTTAGATAACATCGAGGTGATTTAGGAATTGAGATGTGTTTCTCTTATCTAGATGGTGATTTCTAGATAGAATTTGCACTGGGTAGAGATTAAGTGAGGAGTTGTAAATCGAAGGTTGTTTAGTTCTAAATTAATACTAGAAATAGTTAGTTTATTCTTGGCTTGGTAGCCCCTAGATGTAGGTGTTGTTTTTCACCAAACTGGGTCATCATATCTTGGTGTTCTTTATCCATCTATTATGTTAAATTTAGTCTACTCTTTTGTTCTGAAATATATGTCTTAACAGATGTTGAAACATCGGTCATGACACTGTAATGTATTTCTAGTATTTGGATGTTCCTATTTTTAGCCTTGTTTAGTTATGCAGAGATCAATGTCTCGACATCTCTTGGGATATCTGTGATCTGTACACCATAATTTCATATATCGCACTCCACAACACTTTCCCAGAATAGATAACACGCGTCAAATTTTGTAGGCTACTCATTAAAAAGGTTTACATATGCTGTGGAGAGTTGAATGACATATAACTTACAATAAAATTGAATAAATAGTTATACTAAAAATGACAATTAAAGTCTCTGGAGCCAAATCGCCAATAGCAAGGCGTAAGAGAACAACTTTGGCACCACTTTAGACACATTGTGAGATAACCTATGTCCTATTAGTGGAATTCCAATGAAACCTTAAATAAAAATACATAAAAATTTGAAACTTTTAAATGAAAATACTTAATTAATTAAAAACATACTGCTTCACATACATATGCTTCAAATATATTTTACAGAGTTTGACACTGTTAGGACTAGTGGCCTTGCCACATAGATAAAACATAAAATAAAAGTACAGAAAGGAAACCAAAAGAAAACATACCAACAAGGACCTCCTAAGTCCAACAAGACTGACACTTATACTGACTGTAGTAGTAGGGATATGATCAGCGTTTGACAAAACACTAACTCCCAATCTAGATGTTATAATAACATATTTCCACGTCACTTCATATCCTTTCCTTCAGAACTGTCGGGAAGTAAGCAAGATTCGAGCTCGTCGTCTGATCGTCATAAAATAATCCAAAATGCAAAACAAAAAATGACACAGGGCTAAGATTCACATACAAGTTTAAAAGTTGGAATGAATGTGTAAAATAATAATATATATGGCAATCATATTTATTCAAACAAACGTATCTTACACCCACAATTACATATACTTTATTTATTCTAATGCATCCCTGAACTATATGCTGACTCAGGCCACTAAACGCTGTCAATGATATCTATCCCATTTACCAAGATCAGATATCACAAGACCACATGCCACCAACGTACTCCCAATTACCAAGAGCTACGCCACCTAACTTCACATGGAGCCTAGGTGTTATAAGTCGATCGTCCCTGAGAATTCAGGCCAAAAACCTTGTCTTGCTTAGCATGCATAGATAATAATCTCCGTCGGGATTATAGGCGACTGATCAACCTTGTGCGTCCCATACCGCACGGCAGTGGACTTACACATTCCTCCATACAAGTCTATATGATCACTCAATCATCTTGTGGAAACTCTCAACCATAAGTATTAAGTTAATAATGGGGAATTATCGATCAACTTTTCAAGTTATACTTATTATCTAGATACTTAGGTTGAGTACCAAATCCATCAAACGTCTTGCGACATTTCTTTTTGGCATGATCTTTATCCTTACATAATCAGTTTAGTTTGTACAATGAATAATTGTATAGTTAACTTCTCAGGTAAGAGAGGTGGACTGTAAATGACATAGTCGACCAAGTCTTTCCTTAGCCAGAACCCAACCAAATACAACTACTCAATGTATCCAACTTTCCTTTTGTTATTGGGGATCAATTACTTAATATCTAGCAATGTTTTTCTCTCATCAACCGATTATTTCCTTAGTCTATCAATCACAATCATTCAAGTATAAATAAAATAAACAATTAGAAAATTAATCGAATAATGCAAGCACAATACAATATCAAACTGTCACATATTATTCCTATGATAAATGATTAAGGCCGACGTAACCTCGCCTAGTGTTGCACCCCAAAATTTCCCCAACCTTTTCTTACCTGGTTTATGTTTCATTGCATTAGCATATCATCATCATAGCATTATCATAGCATTGCATTAGCATTTATGCAGGGGATCAAGTGTGGTATATATCAAAAGAAGCCTAGCTAGAGGTTTTATTCAAGCTTGAGAGATCAACAAAGTCATCAGGAACTGGCTTATGCTCTTGAGAAGTTCAGTTGCTTACATGTGGTTCATCTCCTAACTTGGGGGCCATTTGAAGACCATCAGAGGGTTGTGAAGCATTGATTATGGATAGAGTATATGGATAGAGCTCATGGATTTCCTTAAGGGTCATGGTGGAGCTTAGTCAAATCATTTTGCTAAGGGCAAGCAGCTGCAGTTGAAAGTGTTGCAGTTAGGGTTTTCATCTGGTCAACCCTAAGTCAACTGTACAATTGAAGGAGTTCAAAGCTTAGGTCATGGAGTTCATGGAATTTTATGTTTAAGAATTTGATATGTTTTTCCAAGACCAATTCAAAAGAATTCAAGGTGTGAGGAGTTGCTAAGTCAGGGTTCTTAGTGTAAAATCCCCTATTTAGTGCCTAACTTCAAGACCACGCAAGTCAAGATACAAGTCTCACATGACTTTGGCATCCACATGAATGTTGTAGAGGATGTTCATAGCTTTAATTTGAGTACTAGAAGTCATCCATTGAATTTATAGAACTCAAGTTACAAGCCAGACAAGTTACAGGTCATCAGATGAATGTGAAATTTGTCTGCAAAAGTCAACCAACTTGCATGACACTTTTTCCCTAGAAGGAAGTTTCACATGACCTTTTGATAAACATAAAAGTTGTTCCTCATGATATTAGCTTTCCAAAATGTACTAGAAGTCCTCCATCTGATTTGTAGAGCTCAAGTTATAAGCTTTGCAAGACAGGGGTATTTTGGGAAACTTTGATTACAGGTCATAAAATTACAGATCAAGTTCACCACTTTGCCTAACTCAAATGAACTTTTTTCCAACATTAAAGTTTCTCCAAATGGGGTCATTTAGTCAACTAAACCTTAAGTGGTTAATGGGCTAGCTCATAGTTGAAGATTGGTGAAAAGAATTTTGGTAAAAGCATGTGAAAAGCCAAGTTTGGGATCTTGCCAAAATTAAATCAAACATAGTCATATTTGTACTCATTCTGAAGGGAAAATACATTTTAAGATCATTGGTGAAAAAATCAAATGCATTTGAGGCATGGTGCATGGATTATTTCAAGCTTTCTTCATGTTTAAGCAACACTTTGGATTATGACCATTAAGATCCAAACAAGGAGGAATTTTGGGCCCTTAATCTTTCTTACAATGCAAGAAATTGAAATGAATCAAAAACAAGGAGAATTGACTATGATTTCATGGATATTGATGGGCTTCCAACTTCACAAATTTTGAAAATCCAACTTGATCATTCTCACGCAATTGGGCCTCCAACTCATTACCAACATCTTCTATAAGTAATATGGAGTGAGTTCATCATTTTCTTGGAGAAAATTGAGTGAGAAACAGAGACATAGCAAGTCAAAAAAGTGAGCTTCCAAGTGAAAAACGATTTTTTTTCATTTTTCATCAATTCAAGCATTCTCACCTATCCAAACCCCTCCAGCAACAATCACTGAGTGATTCTACACCATTTTCCTGAAGAATTATGGGTTGGTTGAAGCACCACAACACCATTTTCAGAGGTATAAGGAATTCAAGATACCTCCTTATTTATCTATCTTTCTTGCACCATTTTCATGCCATTACAATCCCCTTAATGTGAATTACGTTTCTGGTCATAATTGGAGAGTTTCCATGAAGTTTTAAGGTTCTTGGTATTTCTTGATCTACACACGGATTTTGAGTTTGAGAAGGTTTCACTTCAATTCAATGGGATATTATTGTTCCTTGTGAAAAATGGCACAAGATTGGTTCAAGAAGCATTCATTTTCATGGAGTTTTGAGAGAGATAGGTTGATTGAGCAGCCACCGGTGCACTTCCGGCCGCCCCCCACAGTCACGCTGCATTTTCCCTCCATTCAGGGTTCAAATTGGAGAAGATAAGTCACAACCCTTAGATCGTGTGGAAAATGTTGACAAAGTCTTTCCATCGTGCGCACCAGAGTTTGCCACGCAGCCCCCCTTCTAAAACGCACAACATCACTTAAGTGGAATCAGCTGGGCTTAAGTAACATTGATACCCACACCCCACTTTGCCAGGCCCATTGGATTTGCACTATTTATTTTTACTATCTGCCACGCAAGTTTGTCCATTTTTTCAATTGTTTTTCTTATTTCTTCATTGTCTTACATGTTTACTTTAATTCCATAAAAAATAGTAAAAATGCTCTTTAATTCTTAGTATTTTTATCTGATATTCTTGGATATGTTAGGGATTTTTAAAAATTAAAAAATCAATTTTAGAATTTATTTTAATATAGTTGTGATTTTTCTTATTTTAATTGCCATTAAAATTATGAAATTCTACCTCTATTCTTGTGGATTTTTATTGAGGTATCAAAATCAAATATTTTTGCCTAATATTTTGTAGGATCTTGGTACATATCTTGAGGGATTACAATATATTTTTCTATGGATTTTATACTACCATTTGTATAGGTTTTGAACACCATCTGTGTGCATGCTCTAGATTGCCTTGTTTTGGGATATCTTTGGATGTTTTGTCTCTGTTTGAACTATTCCTTTTGGATTCTTTTTCTATCCTTTTAACCTCGGATTTATGACACATTGTAGATGCTTTTATAATTTATTTGGAATTTATATATGCACTTTACTATTTTTCCTTATTTTGCAATTGGACTCATAATTTGGCATTCCCACTTGGACACTTGTATTGTTTTGGCTCCAAAAGACTTGTATTGCTTGTGTGATGGACATTATAGTGATTGATTCTTATTTTGGACTCATTATAGGTCTTGTGTACCATTTGGTGGATTTTTATATTGTACATAGCTTGCCTATTTGATGCTTTACTTTCATGTTTGTGCATTGTGATTCCATATAGTGGTTTATGTACTTTCATTATAGGTTTCTCTTGATTCCTTACTATTTTTCCCTTGATATTCATTTGTGGATTATGTTGTATGATTAGAATATTCCACCCTCTGTCCAATGACCTTGGTGTGCCATTTAAGGAAGTTTTAGGTCCCTCCTTTGGAGGTCTCTAAGGCATGCCTAAAGTGGTGAATCCTTGAGGACTTCCTTTTGTATCGTTTGTATGGTTTGCTCTTGTTGCATTTCCTTCTCCTATTCTCTTGCATTATTTAATACTTGGTTTGAGGTTTAGATGGGCTTGTGGAGGCTCCTACCCCGCACTATTTTCCTCTCTCACTTGCATTGCATTTTTTCTTACAATATTTGCATTTCATGTATGCATTTGTACAATTGTTTTCTTCTTCTACTTTTGTCTCCCTTCCCTTAGGATTTCCATTCTTTCTTGTTCAAGATAGAATATGATAGACATTAGGCCTTCAACCATGCATGACAATAATAAGTAGTTCTCTCCTAACCTTGACCATAGGATGAACTTTGCATGACAACTTTAGGATTGGATTAATTCCCTTTTAGTGCGTCCTTTCTCTTCTCATCTTCAAACATTCTTAAAACACTTAATAAAGGATAACACGTGTTATGCGTTACGAGCCTTAAGCACTTGAGAAAGAGTTATTGGAGGGTCTCTCTCCCGTAGCTTGAATGTTTAGTGTGGTACCCTTTGGGTGACATGCGACGCATTCACTCTTAAGTCCAAGTCTTTAGTGCAACACGAGTTACAAACAAAACTCAAAACACTTCTTCATAAAAGACACAAAAACAAACATTCAACTTCTTTTTTTGTCCTCTTGGACCTTTAATCCTTAGAAACCATTTTCATAAGGAGATTTTCGTTAACTCTCAGTTCTCTCGCAAACGGTAAACGCCTAAGTCTCCAAAGGTCGAGCTGCATACACCAACTGCTAGAATCGCTTGTTAACCCTACTCGGGTTAAAACATGTTGAACCAACTTGTGGTCTAGTTAGCCCGAACTATGTTTGCTCTGATCTTTCATGTCGTGTGAAAGTACGTAGGCACGAGGTGCGATATCTCGGCGAGCAACCTTCCCCTCTTCACCCGTAGTTAGGCAAACTACGTTGACTCTGATTTCTCGTTCTAGACGGGAATACGTAGGCATAGAACTGTTGTGTTCTGCCGGTCACTTTTATTTTCTTTTGTCCTTAAGCCTTTAGCGTAGATAGTATTAATCAAACCTTTTAGATAAACATTTAAGCGTGGATCCCGTCGAGTACGATGGACGTGAGGGGTGCTAATACCTTCCCCTTGCATAACCGACTCCCGAATCCAGGACTTGGTTGCGATGACCTCGTCTTTTCCCTCTTTCGTTAGGTTTTCTCTGAGCGTTTCCTTTACTTCTTTTGGGATGAATAACGCACGGTGGCGACTCTTCTGTCATTGCCGGCCTCGTTTTTCGCAGTAGCAACAGCTGGCGACTCTGCTGGGGACTTATTTTGCAGTCTTGCCCTGTTTTTCCTAGCTGCATGGGTCATCCCCAGCAGCTGGCGACTCTGTTGGGGACTCCAACGGTTCCATATGCGGGTCATTCCTAGCGCTTGCTTGTTTATCTTTTAGGTTTGTATTTCCGCTTTTATCTTTTGCATTTTACTTTTCGCACTATATTATTGTTGTTGTGCTTGGGAAGGGGTGTTACTTTGAGAGATAAGTCGGACCTGGGCTTGAGCATAGACTTAGACTTAAAAGTGGAGATTAGTGGTAAGCCTGTATGCTTTGCATGCACCAGCTTGCCATGAAATCCGTGCTCAGACGAGATTCTCTTTGAGGACTTCTGGCCTAGCCCTTTGGGCTCGACTAGTTGTTGGATTTGAGGGTTGTCGACTCTAGGAACCGATCATTTGGGATTCAGCTAAGTGAGGCCGCTTCAAGAGATGATGATGCCACACCTTATGGGTATCGTATCATCGTTTCTTGAAATTTTGTGACACTGATGACCGCATAGGATGCCATACCTCGTCGGCGAGTTAAGTCCATACCTATGAGGGGGCTGTGGTTATGCAGGAAACTCTAGACTTCAGATTACCCGTACAAGTGTGAATTTGATCCAAGGGTTCCTATTATGGTTGGTTTTCTATTGAGGCGAAGCGCTGATTATTCTCAAGCTACAGTACATCAAACTTCTCAAGCTATAACACAACAAATTTCTGATTATTCTCAAGCTACAGCAGCAAGCTTGATCCCTTGTGTGTGCATTTGCATTTTGCATTTCTGTTTGCATTTGCATCTCATTTTTGCATATCCATCTTCATCCGGAACAGGGAGCTTACCCGTCTTTTGTCCGCTTCATCAGTTGATTTCTCGACATTCGCATTGGACTTGAGTTAGCTTCTGGAAGGATCATGGACACAGGAGAGCAGAACTTGGTTGTTACTCGGGCAGAGTTTGAATTGTTGAAGAACCAGTTGAGTCAGTTCATGGAAGCCATAGCAGCTATGACTAGAGGAGAAGCCAACAATGTTCAGAGAACTCCGGTGAACAATGGTGCTCAGCCTGTGCAAACCCCTGTCAGAGATCCACCTTCTCTCGATGACACAAAGTATCAAAGTTTCACTTTCTCTACACCATATTCTCCAAGGATTGTTCCTTCTCCATGGATTGTTCTACATCCAAGAGTTGTTCCGCATGTTAATGCTCAGAACCCAAGGACTGTTGAGTATATGAGAAGATTTCAGTTGTTGGAAGATCAAATTGCTACCCTGATGAATAAGAACACTCTTGATCTGAATGCTTCGAGCATGTGTTTGGTGTCAGGCCTTGTGTTGCCTCTGAAGTTCAAGATGCCCAACTTCGAGAAATACAAAGGGGATAGTTGTCCGAAGCTACATTTGGTTATGTTCTGCCGAAGAATGACTTCACATGCTACCAATGACAAGCTAATGATTCACTGTTTCCAAGATAGCTTGATCGAGCATCTTTGGATTGGTACATGCAGTTGGAGAGTGATAGTATCAAATCATGGTAGGATTTAGCCAACGCCTTCGTGAAGCAGTACAAATACAACCTGGATATGGCTCCTAGTCGCGTGCATTTGCAAGAGTTATCTCATGCGGAGAATGAATCCTTTAGAGGGTATGTGCAGAGATGGATAGAATTGGCTACTCGTGTTCAACCACCGCTTCAGGATAGGGAAATGGTTGACCTCTTCTTGGATACTTTGAAAGGTTGTTACTATGACATAATGATCATTTGTGGAACGGCAAGCTCGGACTTGATAAGAATAGGAGAGCTTGTTGAGAGAGGGCTCAAGAATGGAAAGACTCGAGATACTCCATATATCCCAGTTGATAAGAATGAATCAGTTGTCAGTTCCCAAGAGGAGTGGGAAGGAGGAAGTGATGTTGTCTCAGAATCTCTAGCATCTCAGGCTCAGTTTTCAGATGCTTCAAGTGTTCAAAGCCAACAATCATATCGTCGTCAGTCGCGTCAGCACGCCCGACAAAGAACAAGGAAGCCTGAAAGGCAGTTTACTCAGTTGTCAGTGTCGTACAGACAGTTGTTGCCGTATTTGGTCAAAAGTGGGCTGATAGTGCCGAAAGAGACCAATCCATTGATCCCGCCGTATCCTCCAGGTTTTGATGTCAGCGCCCGCTGTGAGTACCATGTTGGGGCATAGGGGCATTCAACAGATGATTGTAAGGTGCTCAGGAGCCAAGCCCAGACTCTGCTAGACTCATACAAGATATCTATCACGCCTCAGGGTTTTATCCAGATTAATGATTCTCCTTCATCCAGTTGTGTGGGTTCATCAGTTAATGTCATGGAAGACTCCACTGAAAGTGTGTATTCGGAAGAATGTCAAACTGAGAGCTCAGTTGAATATGAAGGAAGTTGCTAGAGGTTCCTGTGCCGGGTGTCACATTTGTTTCTCTACTGACCTGTTTAGCTTTCGTGCATTGTTGATTACTGACCATCACCAAGCTTGTTGGCTGGGGTCATTGTATTTGTACTCATTTATGCTTATGTTGCTTTTGCTGGTTTTGCATACTCGTGTGAGGTGTTTATTTCCGTGCTTATAGCTTGGGTTTCTCTTTGTCTTGTTATGAATATGTGTTCGCTTTCTGCATTGCATTCTCACGTAATAGGTACCTCAGAACTGTGGGTCTTATTTCCTGTTCTTCTCTAGTTTGTTGCAGGAATCCTCTCAGAGTTATGGAACAGAATCAAGCTGAATTGATTGAAGTCCGAAGCCAGCTAGGGCAGATGATAAGAGACATGCAAGAGTTGCGTCTGGACCAGAAGACGCTCAAAGAGGAAAACAACCAGCTGAAGACCCAGGTGAGCTTGATCATGGAGGTGATCAAGAGTGTGATTAGGAAAGAGGGTGATCAACTACCTGAAGCCGCAACAAAGATGCTTGTTCCACTTGTGCCTATGGAACCTGTGCCTGCAAAACCTGTGCCAAAGGTTGATAAGTCTCATATGTCCAACAGATGACAAAGAGCTATAAATTTTTCTCTCCAACGCATTGCTGCTCGGGATAACCATGTGACTAGGAGGGGGTATGCTCAGAAGATAAGACCATGTAACAGAGTTTACGACCCGATCCCAATGACATACGCTCAGGTATTGCAAGTTTTTCTTCAACTTTAATTGGTCGAACTTCGGACTTTGGATCCACCTAAGGGTAGACTACCAGCATGTTTTGATGTGAATGCTCATTGCGATTTCCACTCTGGGGCGCTGGGGCATAACATTGAGAACTGTCATGCTTTTAAGCACAAGGTTCAAGACCTGATTGAGTCAAAAGCTATTGAGTTCACGCCAAGCAGCGTAACTGTACCTGATGGTCCTATTCCAGCTGCTACCAGGATGATGGATGTTTCCGAAGCTGCAGTAGATCAGGAGTATATTCTACAATCAATGGTGTCAGAATCCCCTTGTCCTCAGTTGCTGCCTGTGCCTAGACCAAGCCTGAGGATGAAAGCGCCTGAACAAAAGGAGTCCCTGATGATTCAGACTCAACCTCCATGTGGTTCAACTATTCAAGGTCAGCAATCTGTCCAGTCTTTGCAAAAGACATCAGCTCCTC
This sequence comes from Lathyrus sativus, assembly GCA_963859935.3. Lineage (NCBI taxonomy): Eukaryota > Viridiplantae > Streptophyta > Magnoliopsida > Fabales > Fabaceae > Lathyrus > Lathyrus sativus. The sequence goes on along the minus strand of OZ012737.1, from coordinate 55,002,598 downwards.
TCCAGAGTCAGCAGCCTTATCATTATCGGTCAAGCCTGCGTGCTAGGCAATACCCAATGAAATCAGAGAGACGGTTTACCCGGTTGCCGTTTTAAGAAGATGGTTTCAAAAAGCAACTTTGAAGATGGATGGTTCAGCAGCAAGTCAGATGTGAAAGCCCGGTTCTCGAAAGCTGGCATTTTCCTTTGTTTTATCTTGTCATTTCATTATGTTTGTAGTTTCTTTCCTGTTTGAACTGCAATCTTGTTTGTAAAACTTGTTGTTTTCAATTAACGATGATAATGAAATGAGTATGCATGTTTTGATTAAATCCATTCGTGTTCACTAATTGCTTTTTACAAATGTCCAACGCTCGGTTAAGCGGAATCCGAGGAGGATGAAGAAGTTTAAAAGATGCGCAAGCTTCCGATATTGTATGCTTTTGAAATAAAACATGCTGATGATGTACAGGCATTGTTTCAAATCCTTAAACACCGGAGATATAAGGAAGATAATCCCTTGTCAACCCCTTTGAGCCTAGTAGTAGGAGTTTCTTTCTGAAAACGAAAAAACCCTCAATCTTAACCTGGGGCAGGGTAGGTGTTAGCTAATTTGATCGAGCGTCCAAATTGCAAAAAGGAATGTCCGTTCAAGGATCAATCACACCTCTAGAGGTCGTGCCTAAAAAACCACAATGGTTAAACGTCAAGAGTGAACCAGTCACATTATTCCCCAAAGAGTCAGACAACTAGTGTCACACGACTTGTTCAAAAAAAAAGGCAAAAAGAATCAAAAGCCCGCTAAGTCGAAACTTGAAAACAAGCGACTTAGGCAAAAATTAGGGCATCCCACTGGACTTAAAAATCAAAAGAAGCTCAAAAGAGCCAGTCCAGGAAAAAGTTAGGGATAAGAAAACGAAAAAACGAAAAAGATTACAAAAGAAAAATCCTCGAATAAATACAAGTCGTGTGACTCTGAGTGTCAGAGACGAAGAGTGAGTGACTGTCACTCCAAAAACTCATAGTTCCTCGAACTATCACTCCTATCTTTCAATCTCTGAGAGGTGAGCGCTAAGGTCGAATTAGATGAACGTAGGATTGGAGAACATCAAGGAGAATGGGTGGGTTAAAATAAATTTCGAGCCTTTATCCTTTCCTTCAAAACCGTGAACCTGACCATGTTACAACCTTCAAAAGTCCTAATTGAAGCAGGTTTGTTTCGAGAGCATACTTTGGTAAAGATCGCGTCGAAACTGACTCCTAAAGCAGTTCTTTTTACCATGTTGGTACTGATGTTGATATTCTGATAAATGATTTATTCATTATATGCCATAAACTTTTTTTCCTTTTCCAGTGAATAGATTGGATTTCAAAACTGTCATATGCGTTGCATTAATATATATTTTATGCAAAACAACTTGTTTTACTTGCGAGTAAGTGCTTGACCACGGGAAAGTTTCCTACCGTGGAAAGTCTGATCAGGATAGAATGCAGAATGCCCGAATACTCCGTGAGCCGGGGCAAGCTATATCAAGTGATCCCCAGTGAGGTCAGCCATCCAAAGTCAGTTATTCTGGGGCAATCAGGTCGAGATTCGATAAATCTCTCGCAGCTAGAGACACTGCTCCAAATCAGACAATCAGGGGCAAAGTCGTTACAGATCAGGGGCAGGTCATTCCTTATCCAAGGGGCAATTAATGTGAAACATCTCTCTGAAATTCAGGGTGCTGATGCAGTTCATATCAGACCATCAGGGTACAGATTTTCAATTTTCCTTTCGAGGAGTATCCCCACAGAGATCCCACAGGCTGGGGCATATCAGAAGCGAAGGAATTGTTCCTCTCCATGTCATCAGAGCTACTCAGGGTTACTCAAACAGGTTCAGCCAATCTTCAAGTGTGATACGAATGTCGGGAAGTCGTGTTACCATCCCTTGACTCTTCAACCAGAAACCGTGAATTCAGATAGGATGCTTTCCAATGTCAGTTGTACCTGACCCATCACGGATAGCCTAAAGCCCAATCCTTATTGGCAATCTTCAGGAAGCCCAGTCCCTATTGGCGCGCCATTCCTAAAGCCCAATCCATATTAGCAATCACTGTGAGGCCCGATCCGTGTTGGCGCATCATTTCAAAATCCAATCTTCATTGGTACGTAGGAAGATTTCGTCTGTTTTCCCTAGCAAAGTCCAATTTTCATTGGCACGTGTAAACTATCCCCGACAGAAGTCCAATCATACTTGGTACATTCTGTTATTCCCCAGCGGAGTTGGTTTCACTTTTCCAGCATTTATTTTGCTGGAATAATTCTGTGACACCTGGTTATCCCCAACGGAATTGGCTTTGTCTTCAGCATTTATTTTGCTGAAGCGGTTTTCTGTATCCAGCTTCCCTCAGCAGCTCGAGCCTGCATTTGCATATTGCATATATCATCATATTTGCATCATATATGCATTTCATCCTCAAATACGTAGCATTTCCATCTTATATGGAGCATTACGCCATAGAAAAATTCAAACATACACATATGCACACGAAGCATAAGCCAATTTTTCTATCAGCCTTCCGTGGCAACGTGAATCACTCTGCAATCAGTTCAGGGGCATTTATCTAGCAGCTTTGTCCAGACAGCTCTTTGGTTTATTTGATTTTCAGATCATAAGACGGTTATGCTTTATTCATCAGTCATCCGGTAACGACGGACTTTTCTTACCGTCAATTCCTATTGACAATGTGTTTCTCCAGCAAGTGTTTTCTCCGCCTATCATTAGACATCGTGAGTTTGGGTATGGTTTTCCCCGTCTATCATTAGACGTCGTGAGTTTGGGTATGGTGTTCTCTCCGTCTATCTTTAGACGATGTGAGGTTTCAAGGTGATTTTTTCAGCAGGTTTTCTCTTCGTCTATCTTTAGACGATGATGAGTTTTGGGTATGGTGTGTTCTCCGTCTATCTTTAGACGATGAGAAGTTTCAAGGCGATATTTCAGATATTGGATTTCTTTCTGTTCATTGGATGAGATGACATTTCAAGAGGGGTTTTTCCTGACCGTCGATCCTTATTGACGTCGAGGCTCTTTGAAGAATGTTCGGTTTTCCTAGTTGTTGATTCTTATTGACGACATGGCTCTTTGAAGGCGGTTTTGTTCCTGTCAATCCATATTGATGATGTGGCCCCTTTGAGGATATTTTTCTTTTCATCAATTCCTGTAGACGAAAGGATTCTGAAATTTGATGGGTGGTGATGAAGTTCATATGGTTTTGTTTCCGCTAGTTCTCACTGACGATGTGGTTCTTCAGACAAGTTTCTCTTCCTGTCTATCTTTAGACAATGTGAAAAGATCAAGTGCATGTTGATCTAGCCTTCGGGATGGTGACTTTCCGTCTATCTTTAGACGATGTGAGTAAGTGTTCTTCCTGTCTATTTTTAGACAATGTGAAAAGATCAAGTGCATGTTGATCTAGCCTTCGGGATGGTGTCTTTCCGTCTATCCTTAGACGATGTGAGTATGGATTTTGTTTTCCTTCGGGATGGTGACTTTCCGTCTATCTTTAGACGATGTGAGCAAATGTTCTTCCTGTCTATCTTTAGACAATGTGAAAAGATCAAGTGTATGTTGATCTAGCCTTCGAGATGGTGTCTTTCCGTCTATCCTTAGACGATGTGAGTATGGATTTTGTTTTCCTTCGGGATGGTGTCTTTCCGTCTATCTTTAGACGACGTGAGTATGTATTTTGTTTTCCTTCGGGATGGTGTCTTTCTGTCTATCTTTAGACGTTGTGAGTATGGATGTTGATCTGGCCTTCGGGATGCTGTCTTTCCGTCTATCTTTAGACAGTGTGAGTATGGATTTTGTTTTCTTTCAGATGGTGTCTTTTCGTCTATCCTTAGACGATGTGAGTATCGATTTTGTTTTCCTTCGGGATGATGTCTTGCCGTCTATCATTAGACGATGTGAGTATTTTTCTCTCCCTGTCTATCATTAGACGACGTGAGAGGATCAAGTGCATGTTGATCCAACCTTCGGGTTTGTTATCGGTGGTGTCACACAGAAAACTGGTGTTAAAGTCAAGTTCTTTACCAGATGTTTGATCAGTTTGTTGTCGTGACAACTGGATTCAGTTTTCTGGATATTCGTTCCACAAGCAGTTTTTGTAGTTTATTTCTGCGGTTGGCAAATTTCTGGGTTCTTTGGTATTCAACCGTCTTTTACCTCGATTGTTTGAAAGTCGTTCGCTTTTCACCCAGTTGGGTCCAAGCCGCTTGAATAGAGGCAGTTGTTGCACCCCAAAATTTGCCCAACCTTTTCTTACCTGGTTTATGTTTCATTGCATTAGCATATCATCATCATAGCATTATCATAGCATTGCATTAGCATTTATGCATGGGATCAAGTGTGGTATATATCAAAAGAAGTCTAGCTAGAGGTTTTATTCAAGCTTGAGAGATCAACAAAGTCAAGTGGTTTATGCTCTTGAGAAGTTCAGTTGCTTATATGAGGTTCATCTCCTAACTTGGGGGCCATTTGAAGACCATCAGAGGGTTGTGAAGCCTTGATTATGGATAGAGTATGTGGATAGAGCTCATGGAGTGCCTTGAGGGTTATGGTGGAGCTCAGTCAAATCATTTTGCTAAGGGAAAGCAGCTGCAGTTGAAAGTGTTGCAGTTAGGGTTTTCATCTGGTCAACCCTAAGTCAACTGTACAATTAAAGGAGTTCAAATCTTAGGTCATGGAGTTCATGGAATTTTATGTTGAAGCATTTTAGATGTTGTTACAAGACCAATTTAAAAGAATTCAAGGTGTGAGGAGTTGCTAAGTCAGGGTTCTCAGTGTAAAATCCCCTATTTAGTGCCTAACTTCAAGACCACACAAGTCAAGATACAAGTCTCACATGACTTTGGCATCCACATGAATGTTGTAGATGATGTTCATAGCTTTAATTTGAGTACTAGAAGTCATCCATTGGATTTATAGAACTCAAGTTACAAGCCATACAAGTTACAGGTCATCAGATGAATGTGAAATTTGTTTGTAAAAGTCAACGAACTTGCATGACATTTTTTCCCTAGAAGGAAGTTTCACATGACCTTTTGATAAACATGAAAGTTGTTCCTAATGATCTTAGCTTTCCAAAAAGTACTAGAAGTCCTCCATCTGATTTGTAGAGCTCAAGTTATAAGCTTTGCAAGGCAGGGGTATTTTGGGAAACTTTGATTACAGGTCAAGTTCACCACTTTGCCTAACTCAAATGAACTTTTTTCCAACATGAAAGTTGCTCAAAATGGGGTCATTTAGTCAAAAAAAACCTCAAGTGGTTAATGGGCTAGCTCATAGTTGAAGATTGGTGAAAAGAATTTTGGTAAAAGCATGTGAAAAGCCAAGTTTGGGATCTTGCCAAAATTAAATCAAACATAGTCATATTTGTACTCATTTTGAAGGGAAAATACATTTTAAGATCATTGGTGACAAAATCAAATGCATTTGAGGCATGGTTCATGGATTATTTCAAGCTTTCTTCATGTTTAAGCAACACTTTGGATTACGACCATTAAGATCCAAACAAGGAGGAATTTTGGGCCCTTAATCTTTCTTACAATGCAAGCAATTGAAATGAATCAAAAACAAGGAGAATTGGCTATGGTTTCATGGATATTGATGGGTTTCCAACTTCACAAATTTTGAAAATCCAACTTGATCATTCTCACACAATTGGGCCTCCAACTCATTACCAACATCTTCTATAAGTAATATGGAGTGAGTTCATCATTTTCTTGGAGAAAATTAAGTGAGAAACAGAGACATAGCAAGTCAAAAAAGTGAGCTTCCAAGTGAAAAACAATTTCTTCATTTTTCATCAATTCATGCGTTCTCACCTAACCAAACCCCTCCAGCAACAATCACTGAGTGATTCTACACCATTTTCCTGAAGAATTCTGGCTTGGTTGAAGCACCCAACACCATTTTCAGATGTATAAGGAATTCAAGTTACCTCCTTATTTATCTATCTTTCTTGCACCATTTTCATGCCATTACAATCCCCTTTATGTGAATTACGTTTCTGGTCATAATTGGAGAGTTTCCATGAAGTTTTAAGGTTCTTGGTATTTCTTGATCTACACACGGGTTTTGAGTTTGAGAAGGTTTCACTTCAATTCAATGGGATATTATTGTTCCTTGTGAAAAATGGCACAAGATTGGTTCAAGAAGCATTCATTTTCATGGAGTTTTGAGAGAGATAGGTTGATTGAGCAGCCACCAGTGCACTTCCGGCCGCCCCCCACAGTCACGCTGCGTGTTCCCTCCATTCAGGGTTCAAATTGGAGAAGATAAGTCACAACCCTTGGATCGTGTGGAAAATGTTGACAAAGTCTTTCCATCGTGCGCACAAGAGTTTGCCACGCATCCCCCCTCCCAAAACGCACAGCATCACTTAAGTGGAATTAGCTGGGCTTAAGTAACATTGATACCCACACCCCACTTTGCCAGGCCCATTGGATTTACACTATTTATTTTTACTATCTGCCACGCAAGTTTGTCCATTTTTTCAATTGTTTTTCTTATTTCTTCGTTGTCTTACATGTTTACTTTAATTCCATAAAAAATAGTAAAAATGCTTTTTAATTATTAATATTTTTATCTGATATTCTTGGATATGTTAGGTATTTTTATAAATTAAAAAATCAATTTTAGGATTTATTTTAATTTAGTTGTGATTTTTATTATTTTAATTGCCATTAAAATCATGAAATTGTACCTCTATTTTTGTGGATTTTCATTGAGGTATCAAAACCAAGTATTTTTGCCTAATATTTTGTAGGATCTTGGTACACATCTTGATGGATTCAAATATATTTTTCTATGGATTTTATACTACCATTTGTATAGGTTTTGAACACCATCTTTGTGCATGCTCTAGATTGCCTTATTTTGGGATATCTTTGGATGTTTGCTCTCTTTTTGAACTCTTCTTTTGGATTCTTTTTCTATCCTTTTATCCTCTGATTGTTGACATATTTTAGGTGCTTGGAGAATTTATTTGGCATTTTTAGATGCACTTTACTATTTTTTCCTTATTTTGCAATTGGACTCATAATTTGGCATTCCAACATGGACACTTGTATTGTTTTGGCTCCAAAAGCCTTGTATTGCTTGTGTGATGGACATTATAGTGATTTATTATTATTTTGGACTCATTATAGGTCTTGTGGACCATTTGGTGGCTTTTTATATTGTACATAGCTTGCCTATTTGATGCTTTACTTTCATGCTTGTGCATTGTGATTCCATAAAGTGGTTTATGTACTTTCATTATAGGTTTCTCTTGATTCCTTACTATTTTTCCCTTGATATTCATTTTTGGCTTAGGTTGTATGATTAGAATATGCCACCCTCTGTCCAATGACCTTGGTGTTCCATTTAAGGAAGTTTTAGGTCCCTCATTTGGAGGTCTCTAAGGCATGCCTAAAGTGGTGAATCCTTGAGGACTTCCTTTTGTATCGTTTGTATGGTTTGCTCTTGTTGCATTTCCTTCTCCTATTCTCTTGCATTATTTTATACTTGGCTTGAGGTTGAGATGGGCTTGTGGAGGCTCCTACCCCACACTATTTTCCTCCCTCACTTGCATTGCATTTTTGCTTACAATATTTGCATTTCATGTATGCATTTGTACAATTGTTTTCTTCTTCTTCTTCTTTTGTCTCCATTCCCTTAGGCTTTCCATTATTTCTTGTTCAAGATAGAATGTGATAGACATTAGGCCTTCAACCATGCATGACAACAATAATTAGTTCCCTCCTAACCTTAACCATAGGATGAACTTTGCATGACAACTTTAGGATTGGGTTAATTCCCCTTTAGTGCGTCCTTTCTCTTCTCGTCTTCAAACATTCTTAAAACCCTTAATAAAGGATAACACGTGTTGTGCGTTACGAGCCTTAAGCACTTGATAACGAGTCATTGGAGGGTCTCTCTCCCGTAGCTTGAATTTTTAGTGTGGTACCCTTTGGGTGACATGCGACACATTCACTCTTAAGTTCAAGTCTTTAGTGCAACACGAGTTACAAACAAAACTCAAAACACTTCTTCATAAAAGACACAAAAACAAACATTCAACTTCTTTTTTTTTGTCCTCTTGGACCTTTAATCCTTAGAAACCATTTTCATAAGGAGAGTTTCGTTAACTCTCGGTTCTCTCGCAAACGGTAAACGCCTAAGTCTCCAAAGGTCGAGCTGCATACACCAACTGCTAGAACCGCTTGTTAACTCTACTCGGGTTAAAACATGTTGAACCAACTTGTGGTCTAGTTAGCCCGAACTAAGTTTGCTCTGATCTTTCATGTCGTGTGAAAGTACGTAGGCACGAGGTGCGATATCTCAGCGAGCAACATTCCCCTCTTCACCCGTAGTTAGGAGAACTACATTGACTCTGATTTCTCGTTCCAGACGGGAATACGTAGGCATAGAACTGCTGTGTTCTGCTGAGTCACTTTTCTTTTCTTTTGTCCTTAAGCCTTTAGCATAGATAGTATTAATTAACCCTTTTAGATAAACATTTAAGCATGGATCCCGTCGAGTACGACGGACGTGAGGGGTGCTAATACCTTCCCCTTGCGTAACCGACTCCCGAATCCAGGACTTGGTTGTGATGACCTCGTATTTTCCCTCTTTCGTTAGGTTTTCTCTGAGCATTTCCTTTCCCTCTTTTGGGATGAATAACGCACGGTGGCGACTCTTCTGTTATTGTCGGTTTCGTTTTTCGCAGTAGCGACACCTAGTGATTCATGAAAATCATTATTTGAGAATAGGCCCTCCTTACTTATTTATCGCTAGTAGGGCTTAGGTCACCATTACACACATATATATTAAGTTATTTTACGCTAACCATCCCAATGTATACGAAATCTTGCCCCCACCTTTTGTTGAGCGTTGTTGAAAATCCACGAGCGTTGTCTCCGATCTTTGCCAAGAACCTAATTTACGATAACCGTTGGATTGTATGAAATTTATGAAATAATTAGAATATAATTTATGGTTAATTAAACATAATCCCGTTATAACTTGAAATATTTATTTATTTAAATATATAATAATAACCTCCATGTTGTGAATCGGATACCTTGAAACAAAGTATAAACAGTTTCTTTGTGATCAAGAAACACACAAGGGTTAGGGTTTATAAAGAAGAAAACAACAAGGATTGGTTATTAAACTGCTATTCTTTCCTTTCTCTTAGGACAAGATTACAAGTATACAAGAATAACAAATAACCTCTCTCTCTCTTGAAATTAGGATTTTATCTTCCTATTTTTCCTTATGTCAAGATTGAGAAACTAGTATCCTATTTATAAGAAAAATAGCACACTAACCTAATGGGATTTTTTTTAACAATTACCCATTACAAGCTAATTTAGGGTACAAACTAACTTAAACAATTGGGCTTACAAGCAAGACCCAATTCAACATGCTAACAACCCTAGCAATATTGACTAATGCATGTTAGAACAAACTTCGACTACAACACGCATTACTCGCGAACAGACTTCGACCATACTAGAGTTTGATCCAACATCTCACAGATCTCCACCTTAGATCTAACTCTATAACATCAAGAAACTAGCTTTCTTCATGCAGCTTTATTAACTGCATACAGTGGAAAAACTTGCAACTGGGCAACGCCTTGGTGATCATATCAGCAACATTATGATATATCGAAACCTTTAGCACTTGGATTTCTCCATGCTTGATTACCCCTCTGATGAAATGCAGTCTCACATCAATGTGCTTGGTTCACTCATGATAGGTTGAATTCTTCGACAGGTGTATTGCACTTTGACTATCACATTTAACAGTGATAACTCGACCTTGAAGTTTTAGCTCCTTTTCAAAACCTTCAAGCCACAATGCTTCCTTCACAGCTTCAGTTAAGGCAATATACTCTGCTTCAGTGGTTGATAAGGCAACGACCTTCTGAAGTGTTGCTTTTCAATTGATTGCTGTCCCAAACATAGTGAACACATATCCAGAGATATATTTTCTAGAATCCATACAACCTGCGTAATCAGAGTCGACATATCCTTCCATTTCGACTTTACTATCTTCACCCAAGGCTCCACCATAAATTAGAACTCTATTCAGAGACCCATTTATGTACCTTAAAATCCACTTCAATGCTTGCCAGTGAGCCTTTCCAGGATTCTCCATGTACCTGCTTTACAAGACTTACTGCATATGCTATGTCAGGTCTAGTACAGACCATAACATACATCAAAGAACCTACTATGTTAGCATATGGAATGTTATTCATATAAGTTCTTTCAACATCAGTGCTAGGACACTGATCTATACTCAGCTTAAATTGAGGGTTTGTCGGAGTTACAACAGGCTTTGAATTCGACATACCAAACTTTTCGAGAACCTTTTGTAGGTATGCCTCTTGAGATAAGCATAATTTCGACTGCTTTCTATCTCTCCGAATTTCAATCCCAAGAATCCTGGACACAGCTCCCAGATCCTTCATGTCGAACTCTTTATTGAGTTCAGCCTTCACCCTCATTACCTCTTCGACATTGTTGCTTGCTATTAGAATATCATCCACATAGAGCAACAAAATAACAAATGAATTACCTGGTCGAAATCTGAAGTAAACACAGTGGTCAAACTGACTTCTGATGAAACTTATGTGTGCCATGAACTTGTCGAATCTCCTATTCCACTATCGAGGAGATTGTTTCAGCCCATATAAAGATCTATTCAGTTTGCACACATAATCTTCCTTCCCCCTTTCGACATACCCTTCAGGTTGCCTCATCAGGATTGTTTCATCTAGATCACCATACAAGAACGTAGTCTTTACATCCATTTGTTCCAGTTCAAGGTCGAACTGGACCACCATGGAAAGCAACATTCGAATGGATCTGTGCTTCACAACAGGAGAAAACACATCATTAAAGTCGATACCTTCTTTCTGAGTGAACCCCCTAGCAACCAATCTTGCCTTGTATCTCTTCGACGTCACTCCTTCGATTCCTTCCTTAACTTTGAAAATCCATTTACAGCTGACTAACCTGGCTCCAGCAGGTTTCTTGATCAGTTCCCAGGTGTTGTTATCATGAAGAGATTTCATCTCATCATCCATGGCCTTCAGTCATCCAGTCTTCTTTTGATTCCTCATAACTTCCTTATAGTCTCTAGGTTCTTCGTCTAGAACCTCACTCGCAGAGATTAAGGCATAAGCTATAAGATCTGCATACCCAAGTCTCTGAGGTGGCTTGATGACTCTCCTCGACCTGTCTCTTGCTAGCAGGTAGTCAGTATCAGTCTCCTCATCTTCAAAAACATCTTCTGCGTCTTCTTCGACTTCATCTGGGGTAAGCAATTCAGCATCAACATGTTCCACCTCAACAGGAATCTCTCCCTGTTCCACCTCTTCGTCAGCATCATCAGTTTTCTTGAAAGCCATTTCTGCTTCATTGAAAACTACATCTTGACTGGTGATGCACCTTCTATGACCTGGCTCTAGGCACCATAGCCTATAAGCTTTTACTCCTTTAGGGTATCCCATGAACATGCATTTCAGAGCTTTAGGTTCGACCTTATCTTGCCTAATATGAGCATAGGCCACACAGCCAAATACTCTCTGTCTGTCGAGACTAGGTGGATGTCCCGACCAAACTTCTTCAGGTGTCTTCATTCCCAAGGCAGTCGAGGGGCGTCTATTTATCAGGTAAGCTGGTGTCGAAACAGCTTCCGCCCAAAAACACCTTCAATCTAGCACTAACCAACATGCATCTAACCCTTTCAAGGATTGTTCGATTGAATCTCTCAGCTGAGCCATTTTTTTAAGGAGTACCTACTACAGTCTTATGCCTTGCAATCCCAGATTCAACACAATACATGTTAAACGCTTCATTGCAGAATTCAAGACCATTGTCGATTCTTAATCTCTTAACCTTTCTGCCAGTTTGAGTTTCGACGAGAATCTTCCAACTTTTGAAATTCTCAAAAGTTTCATCCTTCGTCTTCTGAATAAATACCCTTAGCTTTCTGGAATAGTCATCAACGATGGATAGAAAATACCTTGCACCTGAGTGTGAAGGATTCCTTGCAGGTCCCCAAAGATCAGCATGAATGTAATTCAGGGATCCATGTGTTCTTTGCTTGCCTTTGTTAAACTTCGCCCTACAGGATTTACCAAATAGACAAGATTCACAAAATTCCAACTTTTCGACTTTGTCACCTCCTAGCAGGTTCTGCTTCCCCAATTCGATCAGGCCTCTTTCGCTGACATGGCCCAATCTCACGTGCCATAATTCTGTCTTCGACATAGATTTCGTGGATGCAACATTTGTCGTACCACTTACAACCTCATCCTCAAGGGTATACAAGCCTTGTTTCTTCACGCCTCTTAAGACTTCCTTCGACCCCTTCATGACTCTTATGATACTTTTCTCTCCTTGAAAAATGTATCCTTTTCTGTCGAATTCACCAAGAGAAATCAGATTTCTCTTCAAGTCAAGTACGTACCTAACTTCAGTCAATAACCTTATTGACTCATCATTGAGCTTGAATCTCACAGATCCAATACCTGCAATTTTGAAAGATTTGTTGTTTCCCAGCATCACAGATCCACCATCTTGATCACATAGCTCCTCGAACAATTCTCTGTTTGGAGCCATGTGCCAAGTGCAACCTGAATCCATAATCCACTATTTTCTTGAGTCGTCACTTGAAACCACAAGAACATCATATGATTAGAAGTCATCTTGAACAATGGCTGCATTGCCATTTCCTCCATGATCTTTCAGGCGTTCAGGGCACACCTTTCTTATGTGACCCTCCTTCTTACAGTGATAACATCGAATACTAGATGTTTCGCCACTATTAGACTTATGTTGACTTTTACCTTTCTTCTTGTCGAACTTACCATCCTTTCGCAAGAATTTTCCCTTAACGGCCAAACCTTCGCCCACCATCGAAGGTTTACGCTCCTTTCGTTCGTTCAAGTCCTTAGAATATAAAGCTGATTGAACTTCTTCAAAGGTCAGTGACTCCCTTCCATACAAGAGAGTTTCTTTGAAGTGAGCATGTATTCTGGGCAAAGCACACAGCAGCAACAGTGCTTGATCTTCATCATCGATCTTCACATCAATATTTTCAAGATCAAGAATCAGCTTGTTGAACATATCCAACTGCTCAGCCAACACTTTGTCTTCACTCATCTTGAATGAATATAAAGCTTGCTTCAGGTAGAGTCGATTCACCAGAGATTTGGTCATGTACAAACTTTCAAGTTTCGTCCATAATCCTGATGTTGTAGTCTCCTTTGATACCTGTCGAAGAACCTTATCACCAAGGCTCAACAATATTGCGTTGTAGGCTTTCTCGATTATGGACATCTTTTCTTTTGTCGTTAACGCAGCGTCCATGGTTGCCTCACCCTTCAACGCTTCCAAACAACCTTGCTGAACCAATAGAGCTTTCATCTTTAAGCACCACAGACCGAAATCGTTCACTCCGGTGAACTTTTCAATCTCATACTTTGTTGAAGGCATCTCCTCCACACTCACCGCACCAATTTGTTGTGAATCGGATACCTTGAAACAAAGTATAAACAGTTTCTTTGTGATCAAGAAACACACAAGGGTTAGGGTTAATAAAGAAGAAAACAACAAGGATTGGTTATTAAACTGCTATTCTTTCCTTTCTCTTAGAACAAGATTACAAGTATACAAGAATAACAAATAACCTCTCTCTCTTGAAATTAGGATTTTATCTTCCTATTTTTCCTAATGTCAAGATTGAGAAACTAGTATCCTATTTATAAGAAAAATAGCACACTAACCTAACGGGCTTTTTTTTTAAACAGTTACCCATTACAAGCTAATTTAGGGTACAAACTAAATTAAACAATTGGGCTTACAAGCAAGACCCAATTCAACATGCTAACAACCCTAGCAATATTGACTAATACATGTTAGAACAAACTTCGACTACAGCACGCATTACTCGCGAACAGACTTCGACCATACTAGAGTTTGATCCAACATCTCACACTCCATTATATTTAAATAGTTATTAAATTCAAATATAAATTATATTATACCTCCTTTTTGAATTTGTTTGTTTTGGAAAATTGTCAAGAGCATATTTCTAATAACATTTAAATTATAATAAAATTTGGGCATTATAACGAATTAAAATGGTAAAATTTATTTTGGACTTTATAAGTTCAATATCTCAACGTCTGAACGGAATTTGCATAAAAATTTTAAAATAACTTTTATATAAATAACATAATTAAAATAATATAATTAAAATAAAATGGACATTATAACGGCTTACCGATTACATACGAAAATGATTTGGGCAGAACTTTGACGTATAAAACTCCTTTGAGACTTTAGAAGGACTTTTACCACAAAATACTCTAAAAGTTACGAACCGATACCGTGGGAACTTCGATAACTAAAACTAATATTGTTATATGAAGAAATTAGAGAAGGAAAGAATTAAAGAAGTAAGAAAGATGATTTGCGAATGAATGAATGAAAATGGGGTGGAAGAGACCCCTATTTATACTAGTTGTAAAATATTAAAATAACATGATTTATCATTTTTTGCCCATACCTTCCAACTTTTCAACTCTTGCTAGTAAATATGTCTCTATCAAATATTTACTAATCTTACATCAATAGTTCTTTAGGTGTTCTATTATGACTTTGTGAAAATAATTTATGACAAAGGTATGGGAGCTTGATTTCATGACATAATATCATGTAGGATATTAATAGAGAATGATATATATATATATATATATATATATATATATATATATATATATATATATATATATATATATATATATATATATATATATATATATATATATATATATATATATATATATATATATATATATATATATATATATATATATATATATATATATATATATATATATATATATATATATATATATATATATATATATATATATATATATATATATATATATATATATATATATATATATTTCTTTTATAAAAATAAAATAAAATAGTAATATTAATAATAATAAAAATGATAACAAGGATAGTTATTTGATATATTTATTGACTTAAGATTATTTTACTTACTAATTAGTTTATAGAGTAAACTGATAATACTCAAATAAAATCAATTAATAATAAATAAAAAACAACAACAACAATAATGATAATAATAATATGAATAATTAATTAACTTAAAGTTAAGTGTTTTAAGTATTAATTAAAATTTCAAAGTTTAATTTATAAAATGAAACAATGATATTCAAATTGAAGAATAAAAGTAATAAATATAAAAGGTAATTAATTGATAAATTAATTATTATAAGTGTTAGTTTCAACTTTGAGTTTTTAATAACTAGCATTGCTAAAATACCAAATCTAATTAGATATATTATTTAGTGTATGGAAAATTAGGATGTTACATTACCACCCCCTTAAAAGAAATTTCGTCCTCGAAATTTAGCGTACCTAAAACATATGCGGATACTTCTGACGCCCGTCTTCTTCTCTTTCCCAAGTAGAATCACTAGTTACATCATCCCACACGACTCTAACCAATGCTATCTGCTTTCCACGAAGTTCCTTAATTCGATGATCTAAGATCTTGACAGGTGTAGCCTCATATTCCAAATTATCTCTAAGTTCCACAGTTTCAGGCTCAATGACATGCGAAGGGTCCGGATGATACTTCCTTAGTTGTGATACATGGAATACATCGTGAAGATTAGACAGGTTTGGCGGAAAAGCAATATGATACGCTACAGGTCCAATTCGCCGTAGAATTTGAAAAGGCCCGATAAATCTTGGTGTTAAATTCCTAGTTTTGATTGCTCGTGCAATTTCTTCCCTAGGAGTTACCCTAATGAACACGTGATCTCCTTCCTTGAATTCCAAAGTTCTTCTCCTCTTATCACTATAACTCTTTTGACGGTCCTGTGCATCCTTTATTTTTTTCTCTAATAAGTTTAACCTGATCTATCGTTTGTTGTACGAATTCTGAACCTAATATTTTATTTTCTCCAACTTCATACCAACATAAAGGTGTACGACACTTTCTTCCATACAATGGTTCATATGGAGCCATGTCTATACTTGAGTGAAAACTATTGTTGTAAGTAAACTCAATCAATGGTAAGAACTCATCCCAACTTCCTTTGTGTTCAAGAGCACAAGCTCTCAACAAATCCTCTAACGATTGAGTCGTCCTTTCAGATTGGCCATCCGTTTGGGGATGATAAGCTAAACTTAACCTCAGTTTTATTCCTAACTCTAAATGAAATTGATGCCAAAAATTTGATGTGAATCTGGGATCTCTATCACTGACTATACTTGGAGGTATTCCATGTAATCAAACAATCTCCTTTACATATACCTGAGCTAGTCTCTCTAATTTAAACGTCTGGTTGATGGGAATGAAATGTGCACTCTTTGTCAACCTATCAATGATCACCCAAATTTCATCATGTTGTTTCTGAGTCTTAGGAAAAGCGGTTACAAAATCCATGGCTATTCCGTCCCACTTTCACTCTGGAATGTCTAAAGGTTGTAGTAATCCGGCTGACTTCTGATGTTCAATCTTTGCCTTCTGACATACCAAGCAACTTTGAACATATTCTGCTATATGTTTCTTCATTCCAAACCACCAAAACATTTTCTTCAAGTCCTGATACATCTTTGTGGCTCTTGGATGAAAACTCAACTTACTTTTGTGGCCCTCTTCCAAAATCATCTTTCGAATATCCTGGTTTTGAGGTACACACAACCTTTCTCTAAACCTTAGGATTCCATCACTCCTTATGTTAAACTCTCCATTTTGACCATTTCTTATATTTTCCTTTACGCTCATTAGATGGTCATGAAGTTGTTGTTCATCTTTGATCCATTTCAGAAATTCATTAGACACGACAATAACGCCTATGAATATACTTCCTTCATTGTGATGTACTCCTAAGTTTAAATCCACGAATTTGTTAATCAACTCTTCTTCCTTCAACATCATTGCAGATACATGAAGTTTCTTTCGACTCAAAGCGTCTTCTACAACATTGGCCTTTTCGGGATGATATTGCAAATCAAAATCATAGTCCTTTAAGAATTTCATCCAGCGCCTTTGTCTCATGTTTAGATCTTTCTGATCAAATAAATACTTCAGGCTTTTGTGATCACTTAACACAGTGAACTTTGATCCGTAAAGATAATGCCTCCAAATCTTTAAGGCGAACACAATTGCTGCTAACTCTAGGTCATGAGTTGGGTAGTTCCTCTCATGCACTTTCAATTGTCTTGATGCATAAGCTACCGCCTTCCTTTCTTGCATCAACGCACCACCAAGACCTTGATATGACGCATCACAATACACATCAAAATTTCCTGATGGGTCTGGTAAGATGAGTATTGGTGATGAAGTCAATCTTTCCTTTAACTTCTGAAAACTTTATTCGCACTCTTTAGTCCATTCAAAGTTTTAACCTTTCCTCGTTAACTGAGTCAAAGGAAAAGCGATTTTTGAAAATCCTTCAATGAACCTCCGATAGTATCCAGCTAGTCCAAGAAAACTTCGAATCTCGCCAACATTCTTTGGACTCTCCCACTTTTTTATTGCTTCGACTTTACTTGGGTCTACTACAATACCTTCTTTACTAATTACATGACCAAGAAATTGTACCTCTTTCAACCAAAATTCACATTTCGAGAATTTCGCGTATAATTGACGGTCCTTTAATGTCTGTAGCATAATTCTAAAATGTTCTCCGTGCTCTACCTCATTCTTGGAATAAATCAGAATGTCATCAATGAAAACTACAACAAATTGATCTAAGTATGACCTAAAGATCCTATTCATGCAATCCATGAATACTGCTGGAGCATTAGTCAAACCAAATGGCATAACTAAGTACTCATAGTGTCCATAACGGGATCTAAAAGCTGTTTTTGGAATGTCATCCTCCTTCACCCTGATCTGATGATATCCAGACTTCAAGCCAATCTTTGAGAATACTGATGCTCCCTTTAAATGATCCATCAATTCGTCGATTCTAGGCAAAGGATACTTATTTTTCAAAGTAGCTTTATTGAGCTGTCTGTAATCTACACAAAGTCTAGAAGAACCATCCTTCTTCTTCACAAACAAGACTGGAGCTCCCCATGGCGATACACTTGGTCTAATAAATTCTTTCTCTAACATCTCGTCTAATTGTTTCTTTAACTCAGCAAGCTCTGATGGCGACATTCGATAAGGAGATATAGAAATTGGTCCAGTTCCTAGAACCAAGTCTATAGAAAATTCCACTTCCCTAACCGGTGGTAAGCCTGGAACATCTTCTGGAAAGACTTCCGGGAATTCACAAACCACTGGAAAATTTTCCACACTAGGGGTTTCTCCTACTGACATGGAGAATAGCATCATAAATTTTTGAGTGAGGGTTTCAGCTTTGCTGATTTCTCCACTATCTTCCCCAAATGTAAAAGTTTTCTCCTTGCATCTCAGGTTTTCCCCAAAAGTTGTCAGATTCAGCTCAGGTGAAGGAGGGCGACAATGGCGATTACGATTACAGACGGAGTAGTAGTTGACGGTCTCGGTTGCAAGCAAAGAGGAAGGAGAATACATTGAAGCTTCCATGTGTGAGGAAAGTGATTTCGACCCTTCTTGTGAACTGTAAATTTAATTTTATACGACATTGAACCCTAACTCAGTTTGCTTGCATTCGAAATAAAACTTTAATGTTATCCAAACTTTTATTCACAAGATATGCAACATTTTAATGTTAGTTTTCACCATGGGGGTGAATTTATTATAGTCAAGCAAAATAAGATTATTTATAGATAGGGTGTTAATACAAATGTATCAAGGTAACACATTGAGAACTGGAGAATGGAAACCATTCACAAGTTGGTGAATAGGTGGGGGTATAAGGAAGGAACTTATAGGTTATGGAATAAAATATTGCAAATTGATGATGATTTCTTTCAAATAAGAAAGGATGATGATGCATACGATTTTACAGCTTATGCTTGTGCAAATCAAGTTGATAGAGATATATTTATGGAACATGATGTTAAGAACATAGAACTTAGGATAAGGGTTCCTAAGTGTGTTAATAGGGTTATAAATATGGAAGGATTAGAAGATGAGATGGTTGAAGAGTTAGATGATAGTGAGGATGAAAGATCTACTGTTCTTGTAGATAGTTTTGATGGAGTTGATGTAACTCTACCAATAAATGAAGAGGAGAGAGTTGCTAGAATGTTAGGTAGGCCCAGCAAGAAAATTAAAGAAGATGATTATTATAGTGATGAATTGGACAATTCAGATCCAAATGAACCTGATTAGAGCTTTAGGAAAGAGCAGTTTAATAAGGACTACAAGTTTAAGTGGGCTATAGATTTTAATTCTCCAATTGATTTTAGAGAGACAATTTGTGAGGGTCAGTGTTAAATGGTAGGGAAATTACATTTGTGAAAATTGAGAGTTATAGGGAAAGGGTAGAATTCAAGACTAAATGTTTTTTTGTTGTTTTAATACATGTGCCTTTTGAATGTAAAGAAAACCCAAGGTTGAGACCAAACCAGACTGATCATAATGATGTGCAACTAACTGAGCCAACTGATTTGCCAAATGTTCAACCTGATTTACCAATTGATGTCCAGCTACCTATGCTGGCCACTGTATTGGAAGATAGTGTTGCACCCCAAAATTTGCCCAACCTTTATTCTCGCTTGGTTTATGTTTCATTGCATTAGCATAGCATAGTTCTAGAATTTGCATAGTATAACATCCTTCATTTAGCAGGGGATTAAGTGTGGTATATGTCAAGAGAAGCCTAAACAGAAGTTTTATTCAAGCTTGAGAAGTCACCAAGGTCAACAGAAAGAGGTTTGAGTCTTTGAGAAGTTTGGTTGCTTGTATGGGGCTCATCTCCTAACTTGGGAGCCATTTGAAGATCATCAGAGGGTTGTAAAGCCTTGGTCATGGATGGGATATGTGTATATAGCTCATGGAGTGCATAGAGGGTCATAATGGAGCTCAGTCAAGTCATTGTATCAAGTATAAGAGCCATAGTTGAAGTTGGTGCAACTAGGGTTTCATCTAGTTAACCCTAGGTCAAATATGCAAATTGAAGAGAGTCAAAGCCTACTTCTAGGTCATGTTATTCATGGAATGATATGTTAAAGCATGTGAGATGTTGTTTCAAGAAAAAATCAAGAAGAATCAAGAGTGGTTGAAGTTGCTAAGTCAGGGTTCCTAGGGTAAAATCCTCTACATAGTGCCTAACTTCAAAGCCATGTAAGTCAAGATACAAGCCTCATATGACTTTGGGCCAAACATGAGACTTGTAGATGATGTTCATACCTTTAATTTGAGTACTAGAAGTAATCCATATTATTTGTAGAACTCAATTTATGAGTCAGACAAGTTACAGGTCATCAGATGTATTTGAAATTTGTCTGTGAAAGTCAACTAACTTCCAAGCTACTTTTGACCTAGAAGGAAGTTTCACATGACCTTTTTACAAACATGAAAGTTGTTCCTTATGATCTTAGCTTTCCAAAAAGTCCTAGAAGTCCTCATTCTGATTTGTGGAGCTCAAGGTATAGGCTTTGCAAGGCAGAGGTATTTTGGGAAAGTGAGATTACATGCCATTTTCAATTATAGGTCAAAATCTCCAACTTGCAAACTTCAAATGAAGTTTTTTCCAACATGAAACTTGCTCAAAATGTGATTTTAAGGTCAATTAAGTGTTCATGATGCATTTATTTTGTCCATAGAAAGAGTTGACTTGAAGGGGTTTGAAAAAGAGGAATTAAAAGGCACTAAACTTGAAAAAATTCAAAATAAATTCCATGTGCTCAAAAAAGACCAAATGAGGGCATATTTAGAGTGGAAAAATCATTCTAAACATTTTGGCAATATTAGAATTTTCATTTGAGGCTTATTTCATGATGTTTCAATTTGTTACTTCATAAATAAGTAACGCATCCAAGATTGTTCACATGATGCAATTAAGCTCTCAACTTGATTTCTACACATTCACCATGTCATATGCAAGGGAAATGAAGCTTCTAGAAGGTGGAATCAAAGCAATTTCGTTTTCACCATTGTTGCATTTTTGAAGAAAAGTGAAAAGTGGATATATTGAATTGGGCCTCCAATGGGCTTCCAAATCATTCCAACAACTTCTATATAAACTCTATGATGATTCTAGAGTTCTAATTCGAAGCTCCGATGGGCAGAATATTGGATCAAAATTCGCGCCATAACCATTCCAATTTGAAGCTCCGACTCAGGTTTTTTCATTTCGAAATTATGTTTTGTTCTTGATGAATTAAGATAGAATATGCATGAGGTTAGGTAGTACATGAACCATAGATGGATTTTGGATGAAAAAACTGAAGTTTAGAGACAATTTTAGGATGAACACGTTTTCTTGTTGGTGATGAATCTCTCTATTCGTGGAGTTTTAGTAAGTATAAATAGGATATTCTTGTTCCTTGCGAAAAATCCTTCAAGTTTGGTCTAAAAATCATGCGAAACTATTGAGAAACGAGGGAGATATGTGCATGAGAAGCCGCCGGAAAATCCTTACGGTTACTGTCGTCGGCGCTGCATTCTTGTTGTTCGTTCCCTCTCTTTGAAATTCAATTTGGAGAAGACGAAGCATTACCGTCCGATCGCGTGAAAATGAAGACTGAGTATTCCGATCAAACGCTCATCTGCGCGCCACCTCCGCGTGCCACATCAGCGCCACATCATTTAATGAATTCTGAACGGGCTTAAGAAGATTCGCTATCCGCACCCTACTCTGTTGGCCCAAATTCGAATTGCCTTGGATTAACTGCTACTTGCACCACCTTCTATTTCATTTTAGTTTTCTTTTCTTTTATTTTTCTGTTTGCATGCTGTTTGCTTTAAATACATAAAAAATATAAAAAATACTCATTAAATCTTGATTTTTTTTACAGGTGATCTTTAATGTGTTAGGATATTTTAGAAACAACAAAATTAATTTTATCATTTTTTTTCATTTAGTTTTGATTTTTTACATTGTTATGGCCAAAAAATTGTAACAATTGTGCTTCAATCTTGTGGAATTTTGTTGAGGTACCAAAACCAAATACTTTTGTATAATATGTTGCAGGGGTATCACATACATCTTGAGGGATTTCCTCATATTTTTCTCTGGAATTTATACTACATTTTGTGTAGGTTTTGAGCACCATCTTTGTGCTTGATCCATATTGCCTTGTTTAAAATTGCCTTGGATTGTTCTTGCTGTTTGAACCCTTTCCTCTTGGATTTTTCCCCCATCCTTTTGGCTGTTGATTATGTAAATATTAAGGTACTTCCATGATTTTTGTGGTAATTTTTAGATGGCTTTTGGTTCTGTTTTAGAATTAAATCATTAGACCTCCCATTTTAGGCTTCCCCCTTAACACCTTGTGGTTTAAGAATTGTTTAGAGACTTTCCCATTAGGTTTAGCCCCTAGACTTTCTACTATAGATACCTAACATGCTTAGGTTCCCCTAGAAAAATTCATCGAATTTTAGAAATAATTTTGGTATTTTAGATTGAATTAACAATTAGGCTAATCTTAACATGTTCATAACATAGTCTTTGCCTTAGATTGACCTCATTAATGGACCATAGCTTGAGGTAATTTCCCCATTCCTTTTGGATGATGCTTTAAACTTGTTATAGCTTCTGTTATCTTGATTGTGATGATTGATTTGGAGTTTTGGTTTCCCTTTGATAGCTTTCTTGTAGCTTGTTCAATTAGGGTTTAGGAAGAGCTTTTGCTTTCTTTCTTCAAATAAACATGGATAGCTTTCTTTGCTTTCCATTCCATCCTATGATTCAAAGTCCTCATGTGAAAGTCTCATATCTCATTTGGAGGGATGTATGGCATGTCATAATGAGTAGAACTTTTGAGGATGCCTTTCATGGATGCATGGTTGAGTGTCATGATGGATTCATTTGGTTTCCATCATGCTTCCCATCATCATATACTCATCTTGTTGATTCTCCTCATCCTTGTTGGTGGAGCCTCATGAAGCTTGAAGATGGAGCATCCCTTTCCTTCTCTTGAAGATGGTGTGGACTTGAAAAATAGTTACAGACTTTGGATTGGATTGCTCTTAGAAGATTGCTCTGCTGTGGAGATTGCTGGCTTGTTTTCCCTGTTTGTCTGTTTTCTTCTTGTTCAACTGTATTGATGTGACTTTCTTGGAGTGTTGCATTTGTAATAGGTCATGTAGATGATCATAGGCCTAATAGCATCCTAAGGGTTGATCTTCTCCACTTGCTTGTATTGCATTAGAAGTTGAGTGGGACTCCTTCTGCTTGTATTTTTACTGTGTGGCTTTGCTTGTTGGTATTTGGTATAGCTCAGCTCCCTTGCCTATGTGGTGTGTGGCCTTTGTGCCTTGTTTGTTTAGAAGTTGAGTGCGACTCCTTCTGCTTGTGTGATGCATAACATGCATTTTACTTACAGCATTTTGTTTACAGTAATTTCTTTTCAGTTGATTTGATTTACTGTTGCTTTCC
This sequence comes from Lathyrus sativus, assembly GCA_963859935.3. Taxonomy (NCBI): domain Eukaryota; kingdom Viridiplantae; phylum Streptophyta; class Magnoliopsida; order Fabales; family Fabaceae; genus Lathyrus; species Lathyrus sativus. The sequence continues at coordinate 54,979,032 of OZ012737.1, read as the reverse complement.
TTTGCCATGTTCCCCTAGGAACTCTGACTTCTCTTGTTCAAGAGAAGTTATGACAGACATTAGGATTCTAACCATGCATGATAACATTAGTTAGCTTCCCTTCTAACCTCAACCATAGGACAAACATTGCATGACGACTATAGGATAGAGTCAGTTTCCCCTTAGTTGTGTCTTTCTCTTCTCATCTTCAAATACAGTTAAAACACTTAATAAAGGTTAACACGTGTTGTGCGTCACGAGCCTTAAGCTACTTGAGAAAGAGTTATGGGAGGGTTTCCCTCACGTAACTTGAGTGTTTAGTGTGGTACCCTTTGGGTGACATGCGACGCATTCACTCTTAAGTCCAAGTCTTTAGTGCAACACGAGTTACAAACAGAACTCAATTCACTTCTTTCGTAAAAGACTTCAAAAACAAACATTCAAACCCTTTTCTTAAAGGAAAGTTCTGTTAACTTTCGGGTCTATCGCAAACGGTAACGCCTAAGTCTCCAAAGGTCGAGCTGTAAACACCAACTGCTGGAACTGATTGTTAACTTTACTTGGATAAAAGATGCTGAACAAACCTATGTTCTTCGTAGCCCGAACTACGTCTGCTCTGATCTTTCGCGCTGTGTGAAAGTACGTAGGCACGAGATGCGATATCTCGGCGAGCAACCTTCCCCATAACCCGTAGTTAGGCGAACTACGCTGACTCTGATTTCTCGTTCCAGACGGGAATACATAGGCATAAAGTGTGACGCTTTGCCGAGTCATTTTCTTTTCTTTTCAGACCAGACCTTTAGCGTAGATAGATTTAATCAACCCGTCAGATAGACACAACAAGCGTGGATCCCATCGAGTACGATGAACGTGAGGGGTGCTAATACCTTCCCCTTGCGTAACCGACTCCCGAATCCAGACAATGGTTGCGATGACCTTGTCTTATACCTTTTCGCCAGGTTTTTCCGATCGTTTCCTTTCCCTCCTTTGGGATAAATAACACACGGTGGCGACTCTTCTGTCTTGCTGACCTTGTTTTTCGCAGTAGTGACAGCTGGCGACTCTGCTGGGGACTCCAACGGTTCCCTATGCGAGTCAATCCTAGCGCTTGATTGTTTTCTTGGGTGTTGTATATATGTGCTTTATCTTTCTATATTTACTTTCCGCACTATATTATTGTTGTTGTGCTGGGGAAGGGTGTTACTTTGAGAGATAAGTCGGACCTGGGCTTGAGAGTGCACATAGACTTAGAAGTGGAGATTAGTGGTAAAGCCTACATGCTTTGCATGCACCAGCTTGCTATGAAATCCGCGCTCGGACGAGATCCTCTTTGATGCTTCTTGCCTGGCCCTTTGGGCTCGACAAGTTGTCTGACCCGAGGATTGTCGACTCTGGGGACCGATCAATTGGGATTCAGCTAAGTGAGGTCGCTTCAAGAGATGATGATGCCACACCTTCTAGGTATCGTATCGTCGCTCTTGAAAGTCTTTGACGCTGATGACCACATAGGATGCCATACCTCGTCGGCGGGTTAAGTCCATACCTGTGAGTGGGATGGGGGTTTGCAGGAAACCATAATCTCCAGATTACCAGGTTCTTCTTTGTTAGTGTGATTGTGGTACAAAGGTTCCTTTTGTGATTGGTATTTCTGAGGCGAAGCTCTGGTTATTCTCAAGCTACAGAACAACAGGCTTCTGATTATTATTGCTATAGCACAACACGCACTTAATCCTTTGTTTGCATATACATTTGCATTTTCATGTACGCATCTCATTAACATGTATTTGTGTTTCAGGTGTGATTTCCCCTCAGATTCTAGTGTTCTCTTATTGCCTAACATGGAGTCCCTCAAGAAGACTGTTGCTTACAAGTTGCCTTCTCCTGATACCAGTTCTCTATTGGAGTTAGTTGCTCTGGCTGATTAGAAAGTAAGGGCTGAATTCAGAGAGTCATATGGGAAACTGCTTAGTCTGGTGTGCAAGCCTTCTGTATTTGAGTTGAATGGACTTTATGCATTGATGCAGTTCTATGAGCCTCAGTTGAGATGCTTTCTGTTTCCTGACTATGTTTTGGCCCTAACCTTGGAGGAATTCTCTACCCTGCTAGGGATCCGGGTGTTGAATCAGATGTCGTTTGTTCACGATGATGCTGAGCCTGATCTGGCTAAGCTAGCTGAAGTTGTCAGTTGGGATGCTTCTGAATTTTCAGGGAATTTGGTCAAGCTTAATGGAGCATATGGGTTTCATTTATCCTTCTTGGTTGATAAGGTTGCTCAGTATGCGAAGAATGGGTGTTGGATTGTATTCAATGCTATCTTGGCTATATTCATCTATGGGATCATCTTGTTTCCCAACATGCCTGATTTTGTGGACTCAGATGCGTTCTTCATTCTGACTTCGAAGAATCCAGTGCCTACTCTATTGGGAGACGTTTATCATTCTATTCACTATAAGAATGAGAAACGTCAGGGTAAGAATGTCTCCTGTTGCGTGCCTCTATTGTACAAATGGTTCTTCAGTCACCTTCCGAAGACAAGACCATTTGTTGATATTGCCAGTACTGTGGAGTGGTCTTCTAGATTAATGGGTTTATCTGCTGAGAATATTGTATGGGCTGACTGGAGTATGCTAGGGGATGACATCATCTATAGTTGCAGTGGTTTTCCAAACGTCCCGCTGATTGGACGGAAAGGTTGTATCAACTATAACCCTGCTTTGCTTGTGACACAGTTTGGTTACGCGCTGAATGGTCCTCCTGCTGAAGACGAGATACAGGAATCTCTGTATCTCATGGGCTTATTGGAATCAGACATCCTGGTCAGGTTGAAGCATGCTTGGTGTAATGTCCATAAAAGAGGAAAAGCTTTGCTAGGCAAGAGTGACAGTCGAGGTTCTAATCCTTATCGACTCTGGATCCGTGAAAGAGCTGAAAAGTCTTTGATGCCATTTCCTGCTGTAGAGCCTTTATATCCTCTAGTGATTGAGGAACCCACTACGGTAGAGATTGAGAAGTACAATAAGCTCTTGGCTGAAAAAGAAGAATTGCGAAAGGCAAACGAAGAGCTAGAGAAAGAAATATTCCAACTTCGACATGAGAAGACTGAAGCTACCTATGCTTTGAAGAAGCAAACAGCGGTGGTGAACAGAATGAGTACCGAGTTGACTGAGGAGATTGACAAAAGAAAGCGATTGGGTATGGATATGAAGGCCGTTAGTAGTGTGCTTGCTACTAAAAAGGAGAATCTAGACGCGGCTTATTTGCAAATCTCTAAGTGGGAATCATTGTGGAATGCCACGCTTACTAGCCGCAAGGAGCGGGAGGATAAGATGAAGCTACAGATTTCCAAGTTGAAGACGCAACTTAACGCCAAAGAGTCAAAGATTGTTGAAGAATCATCGCTGAGGCGATATGCTGAGCATAAATTGAGCGACATGGTCAAGGAGTTGAAGAGTTGCAAGCTGAAGGCGGATTTCAAAAGATGCAAGCTTGACGCAGGTTTTGGCCGGGGTACTTGTATAGAGGATGCTATGAGTTTGCAGTCCACTATTGTCCAACAGAAGTTGCTTATACAGGGTTTGCTCTCCCGACCAGGCCATCCTGAGACGTTGAGATTGTTGGAAGATTTCCGGGCGCGTCATCCGTCTTGACCAGCTTTGATATTTCCCTTTGTATCTCGTTATATTGCTTGTATTTGACCATCGTCAGGCTTGTTGGCCGAGGTCTTCCCAGTATGTACTCAGTTGTATTCTGTACACCGCCTGTTGGCTCATTGATTATATACGAGGATTTCTGACTTTGGTGCTTGTTTGGGCTCCATTGTCGTTATGGCTTCTTCCCTCGGAACTAGAATCAAGGGGAAATTAACCTATTGCACATTTGCATGTCTGCATTTGCATATTCATTTTGCATTATAGGTACCTTCGAGCTTCTTATCTTATCTCCTGCATCTCTGTTCAGGTTGTTTCAGGATTGCCGAACAGCGAATTCACCGTTATTCCACCAGAAGTAACAGTAAGAAAGTCATGGACCAAATGCAAGCTGAGATGCAGGAGATGCGCGATAGGATGGCGCAGGTCATGCAGGCGATGGAAACTATGGCCAAGGGCCAGGAACAGCTCCAGACTATCGTGCGGCCTCTGATTGCGCGAGTCGATGGTATGGGTGTGCTACATGGGGGTGCTGCTGCTAATCGTCCTCATGGTGAAACCTCTCAGGCTGGTGATGCTATACCAGTGGTCGGTCTCAACGCTGGTGAAAACGGTCCCAGGGCTGGTAATGGGAATGCTGGTAATGGGAATGGTACTGTTGAACCCAATGGGAACATTGGTGGAGCTAATGGGAACGTTGGTAGTGCCAAAGGAAATGCTGGTTTTAATGCTGGTGCTGGGAATACCGGTGTGAACATGGTTAATGGCAATACGGGCTATACTGGTGTGAACATGGTCAATGGCAATATGGGCTTTGCTGATGCGAACCTGGGTGTTGGAAATGATGGTGGTGCCAATGCTGGATTTGGTAATCAGGGTTTTGGTGCTGTGAGTAACAATGGTTACGGGATAGGGGCCTACAATCCTGGCTTTGGAACAGCTGCTGCTAATAAGGGCTTTGTTAATAGGGGGTATGATCCCAAGATCAATCTGAATGGTTATGGTCGCAATGCTGCATACGCTGGGTACGACAATGAGGGTCCTTATTGGGGTGAAGACCGTCAAGAGGATGCTTTCTCTGGACAGGGCATGGGTTACGAGATGCCTACTAAAAATGATCGCAGGTTCCGAGCAAGGGAACAGATTCAAGCTGAGTTAATGGAAGTCCGAGGCTAGCTGGGGCAATTCATGAAGGACATGCAAACGTTGCGCTTGAATCAGGAGGCGCTTGAAGAGGAGAGCTACCGACTGAAGGCCCAAGTGGGTATGACGGCAGAAGTGTTGAGGAATATACTCCGAAGGGAGTGTGAGCAAGTTCCCGAAGCCGCAGCCGCCAGGCTCACTCCACTAGTGTCTGAAGAATCTGTGCCAAGGCATGTTAGGACTAAAAGACCCTCTGCGCAGCTTGAAGCTCAGGATTTTCCTCGTCGACGGTCACGACCGATTTCTCAGGATAACCCTAGAAGATATGGTAAAAGAATGAAACTCTCTGACAGAGTCCTCGATAAGCTCCCGATGGATTATGCTCAGTTGGTGCAACTCTTGCTCCAGCTTCAATTGGTTGAACCTCGTACTTTGGCTCCATTGACTGGCCAGCCACCACCAGACTATGACGTGAACGCCCGTTGTGTTTTCCATTCCGGGGCACCGGGGCATGACATCGCAAACTGCAAATCTTTTAAGCATAAGGTCCAAGATTTGCTAGACGAGAAGGCAATTGAATTTGTGTCGGGCGGCATAAAGGTATCAGGAATTGATATTCCTATCCCCCCATCTGAAGATGCAAAGGGACCGGGGTATATGCTAGAATCATTGAAGTCTGAATCCCCTTGTCCACTGCAGTTACCTATTCCTGGGTCGAACTTGAGAGTGAAAGCGCCTGAACACAAGGAATGCCTCGATCAACCTCGACAACCTCTTTCTCCATCGCAGCAAAACTGTCAGAATCAGAGTCGACCTCACAACAATTTGAAAGGAGTTGATAGACAGAAGGTGCATGTCCTTCCCAAAAAGAAAGTTGGTCGTACACCGCTCTTCTGATCGAGCTTGAAGACCTCAAGGGTCGCTCCCCTCAGCAGCAAATCAGTGTGAAAGCCCAGTGCCTGAAAGCTAGCAATCTGCATTATATCATGTCATTGCTTTGCATTTGTAGTTTATTTCCCGTTAGAATGCAAATTTTCGCTTGTAAAACTTGTTGTTTTTCAATTGATATTGACAATGAAATAAATGTGCATGTTTTGAATTAATCCATTCATGTTCACTCTATTGCTTTCTTTTATTGTAAACGCTTGTTTAAGTGGAATCCGGGGAGGATGACGAAATCGAAAGACGTGTAAGCTTCCGATTGTATGCTCTTGGATAGAAAAATCTGTTGACGATATACAGGCATTGTTTCAAATCCACAAACACCAGAGATATAAGGAAGATAATCCATTGTCAGCCCCTTCGAGCCTTGTATAGGAGTTTCTTTCTGAAAAACGAAAAAAACCTTTATCTTAACCTGGGGCAGGGTAGGTGTCAGTTGATTTGACCAGGCGTTCAAATTACGAAAGGAGTGTCCGTTCGAGGATCAATCACACCTGTATAGGTCGTGCCTAAAGAACCACAATGGTTAAACCTTACCGATAAGGAGTGAAACAGTCACAATCGTTTTAACAAGTCAGACAAGCCGGTGTCACACGATTTGTTCGAACAAAAGAAAAAAGAGAAAGAAGAAAGCCCACTAAGTCGAATCTTGAAAACAAGCGACTTAGGCAAAAATTAGGGCACCCCCGCTGGACTTCAAAATCGAAAAAAGAAACTCTGAGGAGTTAGTCCAGGCAAAAGTTAGGGGAAAACGAAAACGAAAACAACGAAAAGACGAAAAGGATTACAAAAAGAAGAATGAAATCGTGTGACTCCAGGCACAACGAAGATGAAAAAGCGAGTGACTGTCACTCTAAAGAACGTGTGGTATCCTGAACTATCACTCCTGTAGTTCAATCATGAATGCTAAGGTCGAATTAGCTGAACGTAGGATCGAAGAACATCACGAAGCATGGGTGGGTTAAAATGAATTTTGAGCCTTTATCCTTTCTTTCTTAAACCTTGAACCTGACCACGTTGCAACCTGAAAAAGTCCTAATTGAAACAGGTTTAGTTCGAGAGCATACTTCGGTAAATATCGCATCGAAACTGACTCCTAAAAGGATTCCTCTTGCAATGTTGTATTAATGTTGACACTTTGATAATTGATTCATTCATTATGGGTCACAAATTTTTTTCCAGTGAATAGACTTGGATTTCAAAACTGTCATATGCATTGCATTTAATATATCTTTTATGCAGAACAACTTGTATTACTTGCGAGTAAGTGCTTGACAGCAGGAAAGCTGCCATCGTGGAAAGTTTGATCGGGATAGAATGTAGAATGCCAAATGCTCATTGGAGTCAGGGATAGCAATATCAAATGATCACAGCATGGGAGTCAGCCATCTAAGAGTCAGTTAATCTGGGGAAATCGGGTCGAGATTCGGTAAATCTCTCGCAGCTAGGGGTACTGCTTCACAAACCGGCCAGTCAGGGGCAACGTTATTGCAAAGCTGGGGCATGTCACCCTAAGAGCAAAGATTTGATTTTCTTCATACCATTCGATCGAGGATGGATCTTTTCACGATACAGATTCTGGGGCAAGCCATCTTGAGGTCGTCTCATGGCAAACTTTTTTTATTCTCGGCGTAAACTTTCCCAAAGATCAGACTGGGGCAAGTGGAAGTACACTGGGGCAGTTACTCAAGCGAGCTTATTCTCAGTAGAAAGAGTTGAGTGTTGGGGGATCGTGTTCCCCAGCTAGAGCACGCTCTATGTGAAACTTATTCCTCCCCAGCAGGTGGAATTTGCTTTTCCTCCCCGGCAGATGGAAATCAGAGTTTTTATCCATAGAAGAGTTGAGATTGCATCAGAGCAGGATCAGATTATACTCAATAATTCAGTATTGACTTATTCGGTAGGATAAAGTCATCCCCAGTGAATTCAAGATTGATATACCCGACGGAGTGTGCATTCTCCATTGGAGTGGATATATTTCCTCTAGCCGAAGTTTTTATCCCTAGAAGGGTCGCATTCTGGCGGGCCACCCAGGGCGTTTTCGTCAGCAGGGTTTGATTTGATCCTCGATGGCGTTGATTATGTTTACTCCCCAGAGAGTTCTCGCGAAGTACAATCAAAGTACACAAATTGATTCCCGGCTGAGTATACCCAGCATACTTAATCCTCAAAGAGCACAATCAGGTTGTCAGTGGTTTGAAAGGAGCATCTCCGCGCAGGACTGTCCTTTCTGTTCTCCAGCAGGTTGTTTTTCTGCCGTCAGGATGGTCATCCTCTACAGAGTTCGTAACTCCGGAGTTGTGAACTATTTTCCAGCAGAATGGTTATCCCCTGCAGAGTTGGTTTCACCTTTCCAACATTGATTTCGCTGGAATATGCCTGTGATACCCAGTTGTCCCCAACGGATTTGGTTTTGTCTTCAACATTTATTTTGCTGAGGCACCTCCTTGCATTTGCGTATATCATCATATTTGCATCTACCTAAACGCGTAACATTTCCATGCCGTATGGAGCATTACGCCATTGCCAAACATATGCATTGTGAAACATAAGCCAGGTTGTTTACCTCTTGGTTTTCAGGTGTTTTTCCCTACAGGTAATTGGAATTCTTATTCAGGAAGGTGTCCAAATATTCAAATTTGTGGTGCGAGATACGTGATGATAACATTCGTCTTATTATATGCTCCCCTATCAGAGTTGCTTGGTTAAGTTTCTCTTATTCCCCAGCGGAGTTCTCCTCGGGTTGCTGTCGTACCGGCATTAAGAGGTTTCAGAGTTATCAACTATGATTTCCCCAGTAGAGTTTTTCCTACAGAGTTGCTTGGTAAGTTTCTCTTCTTCCCCAGCGGAGTTTTCTTCAGATTGTTGTTACGTCAATATTGAAAATCTTGAAGTTGTTACCTGTTGTCGAAATAGGTGTTTGGCGGTCGTCGTCAGAATTTCCCCGCAGAGTGGTTTGTTCAAGTCTTCGGATTCGCGCTTTTATTTAGTGCTTTACCCACTTCTTTTGAAGATGGAAGGTCGACGTGATGGTTCGACAGTTCGTGCTCTGGTTGACGTGATGGTTCAATAGTTCGCGCTTTGGTTGAAGTGATTGTTCAACAGTGTCGACGTGATGGTTCGACAGTTTACCCTCTTCTTCGGGAACGGAAAGTTGACGTGATGGTTCGACTTTGCCCGCTTCTTTGGAACTGGAAGGTTGACGTGATGGTTCAACAGGGTCGACGTGATGGTTCGACAGTTTACCCACTTCTTCGGAAAGGGAAGGTTGACGTGATGGTTCGACTTTGCCCGCTTCTTTGAAGATGGAAGGTTGACGTGATGGTTCAACAGGGTTGACGTGATGGTTCAACGGCTCGCACTTTTATTTAGTGCTTTACCCTTTTTCAGAACGGAAGGTTGACGTGATGGTTCGACTTTGCCCGCTTCTTCAGAAATGAAAAGTTGACGTGATGGTTCGACAGTTTGCGCTTTGATTCAGTGTTTTACCCAGTTCTTCGGAATTGGAAGGTTGATGTGATGGTTCGACATTTTGCGCTTTGATTCAGTGCATTACCCGCTTCTTCGGAATTGGAAGGTTGACGTGATGGTTCGACAGTTTGCGCTTTGATTCAGTGCTTTTCCCGCTTTTTCGGAAATGGAAGGTTGACGTGATGGTTCGACGGTCGACGTGATGGTTCGACAGTTCGCGCTTTGAGTAGTAATTTTCCCGCTTCTTCGGAAATGCAAGGTTGACGTGATGGTTCGACAGTTCGCGCTTTGATTCAGTGCTTCGCCCGCTTCTTTTGAAATGGAAGGTCGAGGATGATATTTAGGTATGGTCTTTTTGACGGTGCCCGCTTATTGTGACATATTTTGGGAGGATTGATGGTGTTAATCCAGTTTGTTGATTCGATGCCTGTGGCGTCACGCGGGTGGTTGATGATGATGAAATCAAGTCAGTTTTTATCAGATGATTGATCAATTGTCGCTGTGACAACCAGATTCAGTTTTCTGGATATTGTTTCCAAAGCAGTTTGTGTAGTTTATTTCTACGGTTGACAAATTTCCGGGTTCTTTAATATTCAATCGTCTTCTACCTCGATTGTTTGAAAGTTGTTCTCTTTTCATCCATTCGGGTCCAAGCCACCTGAAAAGGGGCAGCTGTTGCACCCCAAAATTTGCCCAACCTTTATTCTCGCTTGGTTTATGTTTCATTGCATTAGCATAGCATAGTTCTAACATTTGCATAGTATAAAATCCTTCGTTTAGTAGGGATCAAGTGTGTTATATGCCAAGAGAATCCTAACCAGATGTTTTATTCAAGCTTGAGAAGTCACCAAGGTCAACAGAAAGAGGTTTGAGTCTTTGAGAAGTTTGGTTGCTTGTATGGGGCTCATCTCCTAACTTGAGAGCCATTTGAAGATCATCAGAGGGTTGTAAAGCCTTTTTCATGGATGGGATATATGGATAGAGCTCATGGAGTGCCTAGAGGGTCATAATGGAGCTCAGTTAAGTCATTGTATCAAGTACAAGAGCCACAGTTGAAGTTGGTGCAACTAGGGTTTCATCTGGTTAACCCTAGGTCAAATATGCAAATTGAAGAGAGTCAAAGCCTACTTCTAGGTCATGTTATTCGTGGAATGATATTTTAAAGCATGTGAGATGTTGTTTCAAGAACAAATCAAGAAGAATCAAGAGTGGTTGAAGTTGCTAAGTCAGGGTTCCTAGGGTAAAGTCCCCTGCATAGTGCCTAACTTCAAAGCCATGTAAGTCAAGATACAAGCCTCATATGACTTTGGGCCAAACATGAGACTTGTATAGGATGTTCATAACTTTAATTTGAGTACTAGAAGTCATCCATATTATTTGTAGAACTCAAGTTATGAGCCAAACAAGTTACAGGTCATCAGATGCATCTGAAATTTGTCTGTGAAAGTCAACTAACTTCCAAGCTACTTTTGACCTAGAAGGAAGTTTCACATGACCTTTTGACAAACATGAAAGTTGTTCCTTATGATCTTAGCTTTCCAAAAAGTCCTAGAAGTCCTCATTCTGATTTGTGGAGCTCAAGTTATAGGCTTTGCAAGGCAGGGGTATTTTGGGAAAGTGAGATTACATGCCATTTTCAATTATAGGTCAAAATCTCCGACTTGCAAACTTCAAATGAAGTTTTTTCCAACATGAAACTTGCTCAAAATGTGATTTTAAGGTCAATCAAGTTTTCATAATGCATTTATTTGGTCCATAGCAAGAGTTGACTTGAAGGGGTTTGAAAAAGATGAATTAAAAGGCACTAAACTTGAAAAAATTCAAAATAAATTCCATGTGCTCAAACAAGAGCAAATGAGGGCATATTTTGAGTGGAAAAATCATTCTAAACACTTTGGCAATATTAGAATTTTCATTTGAGGCTTATTTCATGATGTTTCAATTTGTTACTTCATAAATAAGTAACACATCCAAGATTGTTCACATGATGCAATTAAGCTCTCAACTTGATTTCTACACATTCACCATGTCATATGCAAGGGAAATGAAGCTTCTAGAAGATGGAACCAAAGCAATTTCATTTTCACCATTGTTGAATTTTTGAAGAAAAGTGAAAAGTGGATATATTGAATTGGGCCTCCAATGGGCTTCCAAATCATTCCAACAACTTCTATATAAACTCTATGATGATTCTAGATCTTTTTGGATGGTTATTTGGTGCAAAAAAACAGTTATGGAAGTTTGAAGCTTCAAGAGCAAAAGTGGAAAATTGATTTTCGTTTCAAGAGCTTCTCAAGCCAAACCAAGGATTCCAAAAGCTTCTACTATCTTCATTGAGTGAATCTGCAGAATATTGGATCAAAATTCGTGCCATAATCGTTCCAATTCGAAGCTCCGACTCAGGTTTTTTCATTTCAAAATTATTCTCTGTTCTTGATGAATTAAGATAGAATATGCATGAGCTTAGGTAGTACATGAACCATAGATGGATTTTGGATGAAAAAATTGAAGTTTAGAGACAATTTTAGGATGAACACGTTTTCTTGTTGGTGATGAATCTCTTTATTCGTGGAGTTTTAGCAAGTATAAATAGGATATTCTTGTTCCTTGCGAAAAATCCTTCAAGTTTGGTCTAAAAATCATGCGAAACCGTTGAGAAACGAGGGAGATATGTGCATGAGAAGCCGCCGGAAAATCCTTACAGTTACCGTCGCCGGCGCTGCATTCTTGTTGTTCGTTCCCTCTCTTTTGTAATTCAATTTGGAGAAGACGAAGCATTACCGTCCGATCGCGTGAAAATGAAGACTGAGTATTCCGATCAAACGCTCATCCGCGCGCCACCTCCACGTGCCACATCAGCGCCACATCATTTAATGAATTCTGAACGGGCTTAAGAAGATTCGCTATCCGCACCCTACTCTGCTGGCCCAAATTCAAATTGCCTTGGATTAACTGCTACTTGCACCACCTTCCATTTCATTTTAGTTTTCTTTTCTTTTATTTTTCGGTTTGCATGTTGTTTGCTTTAAATACATAAAAAATATAAAAAAATGCTCATTAAATCTTGATTTTTTTACAGGTGATCTTTAATGTGTTAGGATATTTTAGAAACAATAAAATTGATTTTATCATTTTTTTTCATTTAGTTTTGATTTTTTACATTGTTATGGCCAAACAATTGTAACAATTGTGCTTCAATCTTGTGGAATTTTGTTGAGGTACCAAAATCAAATATTTTTGTCTAATATGTTGCAGGGGTATCACATACATCTTGAGGGATTTCCTCATATTTTTCTCTGGAATTTATACTACATTTTGTGTAGGTTTTGAGCACCATCTTTGTGCTTGATCCATATTGCCTTGTTTAAAATTTCCTTGGATTGTTCTTGCTATTTGAACCCTTTCCTCTTAGATTTCCCCCCCATCCTTTTGGTTGTTGATTATGTACATATTAAGGTGCTTCCATGATTTTTGTAGTAATTTTTAGATGGCTTTTGGTGCTGTTTTAGAATTAAATCATTAGACCTCCCATTTTAGGCTTCCCCCTTAACACCTTGTGGTTTAAGAATTGTTTAGAGACTTTCCCATTAGGTTTGGCCCCTGGCCTTTCTACTATAGATACCTAACATGCTTAGGTTCCCCTAGAAAAATTCATCAAATTTTAGAAATAACTTTGGTATTTTAGATTGAATTAACAATTAGGCTAATCATAACATGTTCATAACATAGTCTTTGCCTTAGATTGACCTCATTAATGGACCATAGCTTGAGGTAATTTCCCCATTCCTTTTGGATGATGCTTTAAAATTGTTATAGCTTCTGTTAGCTTGATTGTGATGATTGATTTGGAGTTTTGGTTTCCCTTTGATAGCTTTCTTGTAGCTTGTTCAATTAGGGTTTAGGAAGAGCTTTAGCTTCCTTTCTTTCTTCAAATAAACATGGATATCTTTGTTTGCTTTCCATTCCATCCTATGATTCAATGTCCTCATGTGAAAGTCTCATATCTCATTTGGAGGGATGTATGGCATGTCATAATGAGTAGAACTTTTGAGGATGCCTTTCATGGATGCATGGTTGAGTGTCATGATGGATTCCTTTGGTTTCCATCATGCTTCCCATCATCATATACTCATCTTGTTGATTCTCCCCATCCTTGTTGGTGGAGCCTCATGGAGCTTGAAGGTGGAGCATCCTTTTCCTTCTCTTGAAGATGGTGTGGACTTGAAGAATAGTTACAGACTTTGGATTGGATTGTTGTCAGAAGATTGCTCTGCTGTGGAGATTGCTGGTTTGTTTTCCCTGTTTGTCTGTTTTCTTCTTGTTCAACTGTATTGATGTGACTTGCTTGGAGTGTTGCATTAGTAATAGGTCATGTAGATGATCACAGGCCTAAGAGAATTCTAAGGGTTGAGCTTCTCCCCTTGCTTGTATTGCATTAGAAGTTGAGTGGGACTCCTTCTGCTTGTATTTTTACTGTGTGGCTTTGCTTGCTGGTATTTGGTAGAGCTCAGCTCCCTTGCCTGTGTGGTGTGTGGCCTTTGTGCCTTGTTTGTTTAGAAGTTGAGTGTGACTCCTTCTGCTTGTGTGATGCATAGCATGCATTTTACTTACAGCATTTTGTTTACAGTAATTTCTTTTCAGTTGATTTGATTTACTGTTGCTTTCCTTTGCCATGTTCCCCTAGGAACTCTGACTTCTCTTGTTCAAGAGAAGTTATGACAAACATTAGGATTCTAACCATGCATGATAACATTAGTTAGCTTCCCTTCTAACCTCAACCATAGGACAAACATTGCATGACGACTGTAGGATAGAGTCAGTTTCCCCTTAGTTGTGTCTTTCTCTTCTCATCTTCAAATACAGTTAAAACACTTAATAAAGGTTAACACGTGTTGTGCGTCACGAGCCTTAAGCTACTTGAGAAAGAGTTATGGGAGGGTTTCCCTCATGTAACTTGAGTGTTTAGTGTGGTACCCTTTGGGTGACATGCGACGCATTCACTCTTAAGTCCAAGTCTTTAGTGCAACACGAGTTACAAACAAAACTCAATTCACTTATTTCGTAAAAGACTTCAAAAACAAACATTCAAACCCTTTTCTTAAAGGAAAGTTCTGTTAACTTTCGGGTCTATCACAAACAGTAACGCCTAAGTCTCCAAAGGTCGAGCTGCAAACACCAACTGCTGGAACTGATTGTTAACTTTACTTGGATAAAAGATGTTGAACAAACCTGTGTTCTTCGTAGCCCGAACTACGTCTGCTCTGATCTTTCACGCTGTGTGAAAGTATGTAGGTACGAGATGCGATATCTCGGTGAGCAACCTTCCCCGTAACCCGTAGTTAGGCGAACTACGTTTACTCTGATTTCTCATTCCAGACGGGAATACGTAGGCATAACGTGCGACGCTTTGCCGAGTCATTTTCTTTTCTTTTCAGACCAGACCTTTAGCGTAGATAGATTTAATCAACCCGTCAGATAGACACAACAAGCGTGGATCCCATCGAGTACGATGGACGTGAGGGGTGCTAATACCTCCCCCTTGCGTAACCGACTCCCGAATCCAGACAATGGTTGCGATGGCCTTGTCTTATACCTTTTCGTCAGGTTTTTCTGATCGTTTCCTTTCCCTCCTTTGGGATAAATAACGCACGGTGGCGACTCTTCTGTCTTGCCGGCCTCGTTTTTCGCAGTAGCGACAGATAGTCACATTGATCCAAGTCAAAGTGGCTCATGTGTGGTAAACACGACTCATACTAGCTCAAGTTAGGCAGAAGCAAAGAAAAAGAAGGGGAAAAACATGTCATCAAGTTGAGAAAGAGGCAGAGTGAAAGGATTAAGTTAAAGTGGTTTCAAAAGCCAAATGTAGGTCAAGGTTCAACTAGGGACCAACCTATAACCATGACAGAACTTGAAGAAAGAACAACTGCACATGGACATGAGTATAAGCTTGGAGTGTCAACCAGGTCAATAAAGTCTTGGAAAGAGAATAAATGCCATCTTATTTAGTATTGATGCACATTGTAACACCCTTCTAACCCAACATATATTTCTCGTAACATGTGGGAATTAAATAAAATAAAATAACCACTCAAGGGTGTCACACTTCATAGAAACATCATAATTATAATCCTGCTCCGTAACACAGGTTACATCATGTAGAAATAACAATTTATTATAGATCAATACATCTTTTAAAAAAGCAAAAACATCGCAGTGGGATCATCGTCATAATAAGCTCCACGATAAAACAAACTCATAAAAACTTTAATCCCATCCAATTTGGAATTACAATAGTTCGACATTATAATCATGGACTTTCTTCAAGGGTGTGCTAAAACAAACTCCTAAAGGTTCTAATAAACTCCTAAAGGTTCTAATAAAATCTAAATTCCAATAAAACAAACTCCTAAAGGTTCTAATAAAATCTAAATTCCAAGGGTGTGCTAAAGGGGATCCATCATGGAATGCTCCTAAAGATATATCTCAAACTCCTACTTATAATCATCTAAAAAATACAACAAAAATCACCTAAACCTATCAAGGAGTCTATAACAAGCATACAAAATTTCAGCCTCAAATTCCAAAGCATGAGCTACTAATAAAATCAGCAAGTAAACTACTCATTTTATGCATTTTTAATCAACTATTAAAAATAGGAAAATGGAAATTAAACTGAAAACAACACAAAAATAAAATCCAAAAGCATAGAAAAATCAGAAATTAAACAAGGATCACTCACATATTTTTTCTATAATTTTCTGATCAATATTGCTATTTAAAATGAATTAAGAATGATGAATGTAATAAAAGAAAATGAAAAATGAAATAAAAGAAATAAAAGGCCTCAGAAAAAACCACAGCCCTAGGATTAGATTACCAGTCTACACATCTAAAGCCTACGCGCGTGCTACCTCAATTAATTAAACGATGCGTTTTGGGGTAGGCACGGTATGGTTCAGTTGACTGAGGTATACGGTATGGTCTAATCATGTACGTTCATGCCAAAAGTAAGCTAATCCTATGCACCAAAATGTGCCACCTAAGCCAGTCAAATTCAAGGCTCTCAAGGTTCAATTACAAGCGCAGGATCTGATAACAAAGTCTACAGGTTCAAACCAATCTAACGGCTGGAGTGCATCGTCCTCGTTCAAACTTGGAAAAATCGTATTTAACATTTTTGTGTGTTGACGTAGAGGTCGACACATACAACCATTTTTTCAAAGAATTCATTTCTGGAAGCTATAGGTCGACGCATAAGTCATGCAGGTCGACACTGTAGCACCCCAAAATTTTCCCTCTCATTTTAACCATAATTGGCTTATGTTTGTTCATTTTTGTATTATCATTATGCATATCATGGCTCTTGGGACGTGGGATCAAGGTGTTTCTATGGCTCAAGGCTTTCTTTTATTGCAAGTTTTTAAGTAACAAGCATCAAAGGCTTCAACATTTATTTTATTCAGCAATAAGCTATTGGATTATATTGTTCAGCCGGTCATTTTGAGCGCAGGAGACAGTTCACAGTTTATTTCAGGCGTTATACAAGTGCAATATCAAAAGAGAAGTTTCAGAGGCCAAACTAAGATCATAACAAGTGGGTACGAGTGATTCTCCAAGTTCCTCTCCATATGGCGCCAATTTTGAAATTTTGAATGTGGTAATCGATTACCACAATCTAGGTAATCGATTACCATAGGAAAAATTTGCCCAGATTGTTCATTTCTTAGCACTGCAGCTTTCAGATTGCATTTTGGTCATGTGATTTCCATGTGCATCAGTAGAAGGATCTAGAATTTTTTTAAAATTTGATTCGTTTTCACAAATTAATTCTAATTCCCTCCAAAAACTCAAACATTTCCATTCCTAATTCCACTCCTAATTTCCATTCCTCACACTAACGAACACTCCAAACCATATTTAAGTTCAAACTTAAACCATACTTAAATTAATTCACTCCAAACCTCTCATAACTCTCACTCACTTTTTGAATTTTCTACACATCTCACTCCGATTCTCTCAACTTTTCTCTCATTCCAAAACCCTTAAAAAAGCTCCATAGCCAAAAGCTTCATAAATTGCACATTGTAATTTGTGAATTTTTGAGCTAAACCTTCATTGCATTATCATCCTTGGTCCAATTATGGTTGTGTAGTTCATTTGGATCTTGAATCAAATTGTTGGAATGACTTTTGGAAGAGCTTTTGCTTATTTGTAGATTATTGCTTGGATCTTCAAGTTTTCTTTCTAAAGCTTCATAGATATTTGGATTTCTTGCTTGGATATGTTAATTGCAGCTTAACAACGCTCACCAAAGAAAATCTCAACTTTGTAGGTTGGTAGATTCTAGATCTAGCTTTGATTTTGCTTCATCTTGCATTTCACAATGTAGATCATTGGCTTTTTGGTGATATTTGATTCATTGCTTGCTTTGATCTTTGATCTTATTGTTTGATTGATGAAATTGGTGTTTGATTTCTGTGATCTGATGTAATTTTCGTGCATAATTGATTGCTTATTCATTTGGATGATTAGATAAGTTGTTTGCTGCTGAAAGTGCTTTTTGGAAGTTGAAAATTTGCCATTGTCTCAGTGGTAATCAATGACCATAATCTGGGTATTTGATTACCCTGCTCATTTTGCCCGTGTTTTTGACATTTTAAAGTGGGTAATCGATTACCCATATATTAGTAATCGATTATCAATGAGACAGTATGTCTTTTTCTTGCATTTTCAAGCTTGTTTAGGTTCATTTTCGTCCTTAAACCTCATGGATTCATATGATGCATATGAGTGGACTGTTTTTGACCTGTTTCATCATTCTTGATAGCTTGCTCGTGTTTGTTCGACACGCGAATTTTGGTTTCTGCGATGTATGCATATGATTGTTGTGTTTCATTCTTGGTGTGATGATCATGTTGCATATTCATTTGCATAATGTTGATTGTTGGTTTTTGATGTTTATCTATCTAGACATGTGTCACATGCTTATATTTATTTCCGATTCCGCAAGCGCATGATTGTTTGAAATGATTGATTGAGTTTGATTTGCATGATATTCTTGTTCAATGCTTAATTGTGCAATCTTGTTGAACTTGTTTGTGATTAATTATTGATACATATTCATTATACTATGCATGCTTGTTGGTGATCGTTGTTTGCTTGAAGTATTACTTTAGTGTTGATGCATACATGTTGTTTCACCTTTCATACCTGTTGTTCTGGATTTTAACATGCTGTTAATTGTGAATCCATTCTACCTGCTGCTTTTTACACCTGTTATGTACTGAAACATGAGTCGTTAAATGTTGTTGTGCTTATTTGTTGGGTTTTTATTGTTGTTCTGAAGTTGAAGTGTTGTCGTAGCTACTGTTTTTTGATTTGTTTCCCTTGTTTTGGTTTGTTCTCGCATGCTCCATTAAGGCCTCCTAGTCCAACTTAATTTTTGATTAAGCTTGAAGTAGGATAGACATTAGGAGCTAATCCATGTATGATAACATTAGGCTAGTCCCTTTTTAACCCCAACCATAGGTCCACTTTTTCATGCTAACATAAGGATAGAATTTTCTTTCGCGTCCTAACCTTAGGGCCATTTTGCATGACAATGTTAGGACCGAGTTTCCCTTTAGACCTTCAGTGCATCTTTCTTTTCTTCTCTCTTAAAACAACATCAAAACACGTAATAAATACGACGAATATTATGCGCCATGAGCCTTAAGTATATGGGAAATGATGAGTGAGGAGTCTCTCCTTACATCATCTAGAGTGTTTAGCATACGTCCCGTCTGGGGGCGATAATGTGACACATTTGCTCCTCTATCATATACTTTAGTGCAACGTGAATCTTAAACCACTTCAATTCACTTCTCTAAAACTCACAAACAAATTTAAATCATTTTCATCCTTCGGGATCATTTGTCAAATCATTTTCAGAAAGAGTACGTTATTTTTCCTTTGTACCACAAACAGGCATCGACTCTAACTGTTGTAATGAGAACTTAACGTCGCTCATAAAAAACACGTATCAACACGTACGTCGAACTATGGCTACTCTGATTTCTCATACCAGATGAGGATACGTAGGCACAAGACGACGATGTCTTGGCGAGCAAACTTCCTTTCCACCCTTAGTCCTTCGAACTACGTTGACTCTGATTTTCCCATTGGACGAGGGAATACGTATGCCTAGGAATGCAAAGTCCTATCGAGTCTCCTTTTTATTTTTTCCTTTCTGTTTCTGTTATTAGTAGGCGTTAGATAAACACACCTCTTGATTAGACAACAAGCATGGATTCCGTTGAGTATAACGAACGCAAGGGGGTGTTAATTCATTCCTCTCACGTAATCGACACCCGAACCCAAGATTTGATTGCGATGATCGTGTCTTCTCCCTTCTTTAAGTTTTTTTCGATCGTTTCCTTTCCCCGGTAGGGATAAATAACATTTGGTGGCAACTATTATGTTTTTTTGTCTAGGTGTTTTTCGCAGTTGCGACAGCTGGCAACTCAGTTGGGGACTCTAGTTCCCTATGCAAGTCAATCCTAGCGCTTGTCTGTTTTTGTTCTTTGGGTGTTTATCTTTTTATGTTTTTATGTACATTATCTGTTTAATATTACTACATTTGCATTATATTCTTGCATTTGATTATTGTTATCATACTGCTCTGCTGCTGTTGTGCTATTGGGTGGGATTGTTCCATGAGAGATAAGCCTACTACCTGGGTGTTGCAGTGAGAATCAGATATCAAGCTATTAATTAACTTAAATCACTAATCATGAAGTTCACCACCGAGCTTTGATTTATCCAAAGGAAAGGGTAAAGATCGAAGAAAACCCTAAGTGCGCTACGTAACAATGAAGCTAAGAGATCTAAGGTTCAGGGGTTGGTTATACCTAGGGAAGGTGTTAGCATACTAAGTATTTGTAGTACTCTACAGGAACCTCTTGTTTGTATTTATGTTATGCTATAGTTTACTTACTAAGTAAAATGTGTTAAGGTAAAGACCTAAGGTATATATACTAAGTATGCTCACCAAGACATTGCATCTCATGCCTACGTATCCTAACAAGGATGGAATCATAGAAACCGTAGTTCATCTAACTAGGGATGAGGAACTCTTGATAAAGTTCAAGGTTCCAAAGGGGAATAAGTATTCATAATCATGATACTTACATAGAGTTAACAAACTCTCTAAATCTAAGTTGAAAATCCTAACTAGGGTTGACTTTAAACAAAGTAAAGGGGAAAGTGAGTACTCATAACCATGATACTCACATAGAATTTACCAACTTTACACCTAATTCTAAGTTGCAAGACCAATTGGTTCTAACAAGAACAAAAGGAGGGAGAGAAGTGTTAGTTGTTAGTGGTAAGAGGTTAGAGGGCTCGACAAGATATTGCATATTATGCCTATGTATCCTGAATAGGAATGAGGAATCAGAGCCTCTGTAGTTTCGGTGATGGCAATCATTGAAGTCGTTGAGTTAACTATCATCCTTTTGGTGATAGAAAGCTTTGTGTATTAATCTTACTGTTATCCATTTGGTAATAGCAAGTTTCAGTGTGATAGCTATCATCCTTTTGTTGGTAGCTATCTTTGTCCTTTTTTATTATTCATCATCCTTTTGGTGATGGTTGTTATCCTTTATAGCAATTCGTGAGTCGTGGGTCTTACTATCATCCTTTTGGTGATGTTGGCCTCAGTCATGGTACCTAATCATTATTCTTTTGGTGATGACAGTCGTTAAGGTTTGATTTAACCATCATCTTTTCGGTGTTGGCAATTCTTGAAGTAGTTGTGAGCTTACTATCATCCTTTGGGTAATAGTCAGCTTTGTTGATTTTACTAGTATTCCTTTGGTATCACCGGTCTTTGCAGTTTTGAGTTTACCGTCACCCTTTTGGTGTCGTTAACTTCTGTCATTTTAAGTTCTTTAGTGTCCAATCGAGGACCGACATTGATTTGGTTTCTTTTAAAACTCATCACACTTTCCTTCATAGACAAAATTCGGGGTCTTTTCGTATTTAATTATCTTCCACCACAAATGTATGAAGATTGTTATCATTCATACCTTCTGGTTCAAGTTAATTAAATAGGGGCATCTCTCATACCCCAATTTTGTCCGGGTCTTTTAAGTTTTTTCATTTATCTGACTTTATTTTTACTTTGCACAGCATAATATGCATTTTATCTCGCACAGTGCCTAAAATGTCACCCGAAATAATTTCTAGGATTTACAAACAGACCAGTCACATTGAATTTCAGCTGTGCGTAAAATTAGTGGATGAAAAATTTTAAAATCGAGCTTGCAGACGTCAATTATATTAATTTATGTTTTGCGTAGTTTAACCTAACGTGTTCTCTTTAATTTTTCGATAATTTTTTGTCACATTTTGATCAGTCTGAGCATTTTAACGGGTCAAAATTAATTTTAAAATCTGACCGAAAGCTTTATTTTTTGAAGTCGTTTATTTCGCGTTGATCATTTTGGTGCATTCGGTTTATTTTTTCAAACACTTTGGCGCCCCACTTTTATTTATTTGGGATCCGTCTATTTTTACATTTTTGTCTAAGTATTTAGAACAAAATAAATAGGATAATTAGTATTTCCATTTTAATCATATTTTAAATATTTATTTTTACTTTTGCGTTTAACTAATTATTTAATTTAAGCTTTAAAATATATATTAGAAACATTATTAATAATTTAGAGTTAACCCTAATTTATTCCTTATATATACATAAGTTGCAAAGAAGACCGGGAGAAGATATATGCGGTCGTTCTCAAATTATCCAAGAGATACGCCGCTACTGTGTCTTGTAATTTTTTTTATAAATTATTCAGATCGAATAGTGTCGATACACTGTTTGTATATTGGTGTGCATGGTGCATGACATTTACGTTAGTTCGATCCGGTTGCGATGATCACATTTGTTGCGTTAGCAACATTATTATTTTTTTAACACGTTTTAAAATTTCTTTTACTTTACGTTTTTTGATAAATTTGGATCCACATGATTTGGGTCCAGATTGCGATGATCACGTTAAGTGTAGCAATTTATCGATCAATTTTATTGGTTTATGTGTGATTTTATGTTTGATTATTGTTGTTCTTCGATCTTGTACTCGCGTCTGATGGTTTGGTCTAGCGGCAATCTACTTGTTGTGCACCGACGAATTCATGTTTTTACTTGCAACTTTATGTATTAATTTGATTTTTATTACGCTGTTGCTTATTGAGTCGGCTTGCGATGGCCGCTAATGTGGTAGCAATTGGCTATTTTAATTTTTATTATTTTTTAATGATTCAATGTTGTTATCTTTATATCGAATCTAATTTATGTGGTAGCCTTTACATGCTTTCGTGTGCGCGACCTTGATTCGTGTATTTGCGTCATGATTTTAATTCATGCACTTTTCTTTTCAATTTATGTTTTTATTCATTTGATGTATGATGTTAATATTGTGTATGCATCTTATTTTTGTTCACGCCTAAATTGCTTTTAAAATTAACTCTTGATCTAATCAAGCCATTTTGAACCATGTAAGTCGATTGTTGCTATGATCGCCGTCAACCAAATACAAACCCTTGATCCAACGTCAAATGGTTAGTTCCCCCATAAGTAGGTTGCCTTTTGCAATCGTCATCACACAATTTTCAAACCTCGATCTTTATCGAGAAAATTTTCCTAAATCAAAATCAAAACACTTTTTAAAATAAAGGGAGAGGTTTTGAATCTTCAAAATTTTCTCAACTGTTTGGATGCGAGATATCTTTCTCGTGTTCAAACAACTATTTTCCTAAAAATTGCTACCCGATCAAATTCAAATTATTTTTATAATCACTTGAAAGAAACAGAAGGGGAATGGAACCTTCCATTTTTCTTCTCGAATGTTTAGTATACGAAGAGTCTTCGTCTTTGTTCAACGCACCCATTGTCCTTATAAAACCTAATCATACTTTAATACTTTTTTGTAAATATGAAAACAAAAGGGTGTGGAGTATTTCATTCCTCTCTTTTAATTGTTTGGGTACGAGATGTCCTTCTCGCGTTCGAGCAATTGACATCTATAAAACACACCAATGGACCGTAGTGCCGAACTATGATTTCTCTGACTTTCCCATTGCACGAGGGAATACATAGGCACAAGGGCCCCAATCCTTAGCGAGCACCTTAAAAATAAAATCAACCATTTTCTCCTTAAAACCTATTTAAAGCCTTTAACAACTTTCATTATTCAAAGAAGACAAGTAAGTATAGTTGACACTCAAAAATCACAAATTAGACTAAGAGGTTCCCGTTGAGTACAACGGACGTGAGGGCGTGCTAATACATTTCCCTTGCGTAACCGACTCCCGAACCCGGATATGGTTGCGATGACAGTTTTCCTTTCCTTAAAAGGTTTATCGATATTTTCCTTTTCCTTTATTGGAATAAATCAAAGTTCGATGGCGACTCTGTTTGAACAATTTTTTCCGCGTCCATCACGAGGATCGTATTTTTCAAGGTATGACACATTACAACACAACGTCAACTTTAGAAGGATCCACAAAAATTCCAGCACCATATATCACATGGCCAAGGAAACTCGCTTCCTTCAACCAGAACTCACATCTTGACAGTTTTGCATACAACTTCTTCTCTTTCAACACTTGCAACGATGCAAACATTACAAACATCAAGACTTCATCTTCTATAAGTTCATCCACTTAGCATATAACAACATCAACTCTCTACCATTACGAAACCCAAATTTACACTCTGGAGGCAAGTCACAAATATCTTCAAGAAAAACATTATGAATTACACACGAATGGCATATCTCTAGCCATCACCTTGTTCTCTACTCCCTGAGAAACAACCATCAACAATACTTGATCGTTCTCCCTCATAGACATCCCAACTTGACCAACGGACAAGAAAATCAAATCCACCTCATCTTTAGATATAAGAATCAACACCGACTCATCAAAACAATTTGTAAGCACTTGGCTTAACTCCAAACAATTCACTGTACACACCATCTAAGCTGGCAAGACACGTCTATTTCATCCAACATGACCCCGTTTATAATCAACAAGAGATTAAGGGTGATCAATTCCTCAATTTGTCAATAGACAGTCGACAATCATGATGGGATATAAACCATCTTTACCAAACTATAATAGCGTCCAACGATACACTGAGCCATCACTTCACACTTGAAACATCTTGGAGAAGCACAAACTTCTCCCCCATTTGTTTCATTCCCAACCTGTAAATGGAAAACAAAACAAGCATCGATAGTATTTTCACACACATGTCACATACTAGGGAACAACATAATTAAACAACCTGGCCGGAGAAACCGACCTGCTCTAATACCACTAATGTAACACCATTCTAACCCATCATATATTCTCGTAACATGTGGAAATTAAATAAAATAAAATCACCACTTAAGGGTGTCACACTTCATAGAAACATCATAATTATCATCCTGATCCATAACACGAGTTACATAATGTACAAATAAACGGTATGCATTAGGTTAACAAATGCAATATCATCCAATATCAGCACCAGATTATCCAAGCATAAGGATAACACAACAACAATTCGACTAATTATCTCATATTAATCAACCAACAACATCATCACTAATTATCCACCAACCAACATGGAATCACATGATAACAAATCCGATTAATCACAACAATACCACATATTAGCAACAAAGTGACATATTTAATATATAATTCAATGAGACTCACAACCTGACTCAATTCGTATGCATGTTGTACCAATTTTCGTGAATACTCAGGTTCACCGTTCAGATCTCTGCCTTCTAGGATAAGAACCACTCACTGATCCATCACCTCTGAAATAAGCAACCGGCCCAATCCACACAATGGGATTTTAGGCTCATCAACAATGGACCATTGTCTATAAATATATGCAATGCGACTATTTATGCATACAACAACGACAACATCATCGTGCAGAGTAACCCACCACCATGGTTAGTGTAGACTCCCCAAAGTGGCCAACAAGCATAAAATATATTTCACAACAACATATATATATATATACATCTTTTATACAATCACAATAACATCATTAAAACATCCTCATATTACCATCATTAACATCACGACAACATCTTTGTAACAACACTCAATATTCGTCACTTACAACAAGACTTCTTAGCGTACACAACAAGTAATCACCACATTGCTAAACATATTAGACATATAAATACTGAGAAAATAATTCACCTATTTATACCAT
This sequence comes from Lathyrus sativus, assembly GCA_963859935.3. Lineage (NCBI taxonomy): Eukaryota > Viridiplantae > Streptophyta > Magnoliopsida > Fabales > Fabaceae > Lathyrus > Lathyrus sativus. Next base: position 54,953,580 of record OZ012737.1, on the reverse strand, counting down.
GTTAAATTTCTATTTACTAGCTTTCCAACACTTTAAGCGGCTCGTCATTTGGATATACGACTAAAAAGTTACGATCAAAACTGTATTTAACATTTTTGTGTGCTGACGCATGGGTCGACACATACAATCAGCTTTTCAAAGAATTCGTTTCACTACGCCAGAAATGAGTTTTAGCAGCGCACCCTTTAGCAGCGCTTCTTAAATAAGCACTGCTAAAGGGTGGGTAAAAAAAAAAGAAAAAAAATTTCCCACCTAAGACAGCGCTTTTGAAAAAGCACTGCTAAAGGGGGGCCCTAAGAAAGCGCTTTTTAAAAAGCGCTGCTAAAGGGGTGGCCTAAGAAAGCGCTTTTAAAAAGCGCTGCTAAAGGGGGACCTAAGAAAGCGCTTTTAAAAAGCGCTGCTAAAGGTGTCCCCTTTAGCAGCGCTTATTCTATAAAGCGCTGCTATATGGCATTGCTAAGGCACCCTAAGAAAGCACTTTTAAAAGTGCTGCTAAAGGCCTTTAAAAGCACTGCTAAAGGGGGACCTAAGAAAGCACTTTTAAAAAGCGCTGCTAAAGGGGGCCCTTTAGCAGCGCTTTTTCTATAAAGCGCTGCTATATGGCATTGCTAAGGCACCCTAAGAAAGCGCTTTTAAAAGCGCTGCTAAAGGCCTTTAAAAGCGCTGCTATAGGTATTAGTATTATAATTTTAAAATACCCTCCAGAATTTTAAGAGAAACAGAACAGTCGCGTACATTTCTTTTCTTCTGTCTTTCTCCTCAGGCGAACGAACTTGCCCTATTCAAACTTTCTGTTGCCGTCATCCGCCGTCCGATCGTTGCCCGTCGTCCGTTCACCGTCCGTTTTCGAGTGCATCCGTCCGTCTACATTGCATTTCCACCATTGTTAAGGTATGTGACAGTTTCAAGGGATTTTCTTGTTTTCTTTTCTTTTCACCATTGTTGGTATTTGAAGACATTAAAGGTTTTGAAGGTTGTTGTTAATACTGTTATCTAAATATTGATGGTTTTTCTTTTCACTATTGTTGGTATTTGATGGTTTTTCTATATATTTGTTTTCACCATTGTTGGTATACTATTGTTTTTGTTGTTGGTATACTATTGTTTTTGTTATCTAAATATTTGTTATCTAAATATTGATGGTTTTTCTTTTCACCATTGTTGGTATACTATTGTTTTTGTTGTTGTGTAGATATGTTTCTTTTGAGGACATGCAAGTAAATTTTAGTGTTGATAACGTATATTGTTGTTGAGTAATTGTTTTTGTTGTTGCGTTCAAGTATGATACGTATATTGTTGTTTTGTATTGAAGGTTTGAGGACATGCATGCAAGTAAATTTTAGTGTTGTTGTTGTGTAGAAATGACTTATTGAAGGTTTAGTGAAGGTTTTATATGTTGATATGTTATACCATGTTTTTCTTATTTACACATTTCTTATGTATATATTTGTTATTTACATATTTGCATGTCATTCATTTGATACTTTGGTTTTTCTGAATTACAGGTATATATATTATGGCCAGCAACGAGGAAACATCACATGATGGAAAACAAACAACAAAAGACGTGGAAGGCGATATTAAAAGAGGCATAACAATTATGAAAAAAATCATCTGTGCGAGAGATAAAGGAGTAAAGTATGATGTCCATTGGAATGAAAGAGACCAGTTAGTTGAGCCTAACGGTGCGTTGCTAACAAGTTACATCGGAGCACTTGTACGTTCGCAAGTTCTGATTACTTGCGATAATTGGAGAATTGTTTCATTACAACCGGCTAAAGATAAGATTTGGACCGAGATTCAGGTATAATATTGGAATTGTTTAATTATTGTTGACATTTACGTCTTTAAATTAAATATACTAACATGTTATATGTATGTGTGTTTGTTTGCAGAGATCTTTCAATATTGAAGATCGTAGGAGAAAATATTGTATTCAATTGGCCGGAAAACGCTTGAGGGGATTTAGAGCGTTTTTAACAAACAAGTTTCTAAAAGATTCTGAAGGAAACTTTGTTGACTCAGAGCGTCTGATGAAGTACGCGGATTTGATTTCGGAGGAAGAATGGGAGACGTTTGTTGCAAAGCGAAGATCAAAAGAATTTGAAGTAAGTACAGAAAGGGCATCAAATCCCGCATATCCATACAGAAAGGGTTATTTTCAAACATGTCACATTTTGCGCTTACTTTTTTCAAAAATGTCACATTTTGTACTTAACTTCCAATGGTGGAAGTTATGTGTTATTTTTGACTTTTTTTTCAAAAATGTCACTTTTTGCACTTAACTTCCAATGGTGGAAGTTAGTGTTATTTTAGGCTTTTTTCAAAAATGTCACATTTTGTACTTAACTTCCAATGGTGGAAGTTATGTGTTATTTTTGATTTTTTTTCAAAAATGTTACTTTTTGCACTTAACTTCCAATGGTGGAAGTTAGTGTTATTTTAGGCTTTTTTCAAAAATGTCACATTTTGCACTTAACTTCCAATGGTGGAAGTTATGTGTTATTTTTGATTTTTTTTTAAAATGTCACTTTTTGCACTTAACTACCAATGGTGGAAGTTAGTGTTATTTTAGGTTTTTTTCAAAAATGTCACATTTTGTACTTAACTTCCACCATTGGAAGTTATGTGTTATTTTTGACTTTATTTCAAAAATGTCACTTTTTGCACTTAACTTCCAATGGTGGAAGTTAGTGTTATTTTAGGCCTTTTTCAAAAATGTCACATTTTGTACTTAACTTCCAATGGTGTAAATCGTCAACGGGTATATACTTCTTCCATGTACAGGAGTTCTGATAAACTTGTTTTTTCAGGTTGTTAGTGGCGTAAATCGTCAACGGGCATCAAATCCCGCATATCCATACAGAAAGGGTCGGTTGGGATATGCACGATTAGAACAAAAAATAGTAAGTACATATAAATGCTTTAATATGATATATTTACAAAAAATAGTAAGTATATATAATAGGATACAATGCTTTATTATCCGTCTTAATGCGTAGTTGGAAGAGGAGAAGAGTGATGCGACATCTCTTCTGGACCATGTTGTATGGAAGGCTACCCGTGTGGGACGAGATGGAGTCGTTCAGGAAGAAGTTCAACAAGTCTTTGAACAATGTGTAAGTACAACATTATCTTTGTCAGTAACTGATCAAAAGTGTGTAATATATTTATATATGTTTTTATCTATATTTCAGGAGACTCTGTCCCAGACCATAACTCCCGCCGAGGACAATGATTGCAGGAGCTTACTGAGTCGGGTGCTGAATATTCCTGAGTATTCTGGGCATGTGAGGGGTAAGGGATTTGGTGTCACTCCATTCAAACTGTATAAGCAGCCAAAGAAAAAAATCCAACCAATAAAGAAGTGATGGAGACTTTGGAGGAATTGAAAGCGCAAATCCGTGAATTACAGAAGGATAAGGAGAGATACATGGCGGAAAGACACGCTCTAGAGGGTAGAGCTACTAGTGACAAAGATAGTACCGGTTGTCCACAGAAGCTTCCAGAGGTAATTGTATATATTACATTGAAATTAATTTAGCACACTCTACTTAATTGACACATTAACTGATCATTATTTGTTTAGGGCATTTCACTTTGCCGGCTATATTTATCGTCACCTACTCATCGAATGGTTGGCAAGGGAAAGGTGCATAACTTTCTGGGAGACTTACTTCACCACAAACCGCTCCCTTCTGAATTTTTGAAAGTATCTATTGATATTGCATTAGAGGGGAGTGCGTTGTTGCCTATACCAGATGATATTTCAGGCGCAACAGTGGTGGGAGACGCAGTAGGATCGTATGTGGCATGGCTGGCAAATCTGATTTGCAGATGATGAGGTAGGTTGAACCTTTTAATACTCAAATGTTTTATGATTCATACATGAAAGTTATTCTTACATCTATATTTTCTTATTTACATGATGATCTTAGACTCCATCAAAATCCAAATCAAAAGATGATAGAATTATTGTGCGGGATACCGATTCAGCTGCATCAAAGAAACAGGTACTACTACAGTTACATGACTATCTTGTTATACAATATTAATTATTGAACTTATATATGACTTTTAGGTTCATGATCAGCAGTCGCAACAAGTCAGCAAGGGTAAGATGCCTGAAACTTCCAAGGTTCCCAGAAAAGCAATTGTTCCTCGATTTAGGATGTGCCTTGAAACATATGTCGGAACATCAGATGTGCCTGAGGGTGGCGTCCGTCAAATACATATGGAGGCAGGTATTTTCGGTTTTGAATATCCCGAAACAATTGCTAAGGAGGATTTTGATCAGGTTTTCAACCATTCTGAACTGGGCGTCGGTGTTATGCATTCATACATCAGGTACTTCGATCCATTTTAATTAAATAATTGAACATTTTAAAATTTGCTCGTTTAACTTAATATTCTAATGTTGATTATGTTTTTTTAGGTTCTTGTATGACAAGTTATTGGTCCCGAATGAATTGACTTCAGTATTCGCATTCTTATCTGCTAGCTGTATCAACTCACGTATAATAGACCAGTCACCAGATACAGTCAAAGAGTACACAGTGCAGAGATTTATGCGCGCGACTACGGAGAAGTTGTTCTTGTTGCCATATAACACTGGTCATGGGTTAGATTTTATTCTAAATTCATTTATTATAATTGTTCAATTTTTCCCTTTCTATATATATAACATTTCCGTCTAAACTGTTGTCTTATTTTATAGTGGACATTGGTTGTTGATCGCAATTAATCCGACGAAAGAAATAGTGTATTATATAGATTCATTGGATGGCGATACAACAAAATATGAAAATCTGAGGAACTTTGTTGATACGTAAGTGATGACATATACTGTTGTCTTTAATTATATATCTTTATTTATTATGTGACATTATTCTAAATATGCGTTTATATTATGTTAGAGTTATACAAATATTCAGAGCACAAAGAGATGCAACGGTGCCAAAAAGTAAGGCTAACAACATCAACTGGATCAGAGTGGAGGTATATTCTCGCATGTTTCTACTTGATAAAACTATTTAAACTATATATCCGGATAAATGTTCGTTTGTTTTTTCCATTTACAGTGTCCTCGGCAGCGCAATGGTATTGACTGTGGATATTTTGTATTGCGCTTTATGAGGGAAATTATTCTTTCTAGTCAACTTGAGATTCCAATCCTAGTATGGATCAATTCATTATATAAGTTATATGATTCATTTTGATAATTATCCGATACTTCATCTGAGTAATTAGTTTTAAACTTAAATCTTATTCGATCTGTTATATTATGTAGTATTATGATGAATTCAAGTGCGCTACTTACACGAAAGCAAAATTGGAAGAAATTAAAGAGGAATGGTGTCAATTTATTCTTGGGTTGAGAATTGTATAGAGTTATCGGATTGGAAGACTTGTAATTATATGTGAATTGAATGTATTTGTGTTGTTGTAATTCTGAGGATTGAATTTTGTTGTAACATATTTAAACAGGTTTATGTGTATATTAAAATGTTTATGAACAAAGTCATGAGTTACAATGTATCCAAAGTTTTGAATTGTACATATAAGGCCAAAGTTTGAATTGTATATTTAAGGCCAAAGTTTGAATTTTATTTATAAGGCCAAAGTGCTGAAATAAAGGCCTGAATTATAAGCAGGTTTGTGTAATATAAGCAGGTTGTTGGTAAAATATACAAAACAGGGTGAATATTTTATAAAAAAAAATTTTAAAATTTGGGACATTAGACAGCGCTTTTACATAAAAGCGCTGCTAAAGGTCACAAATATTACGCTACAAAAGCGTTGCTATTGGTTTGGAGGGGGGGTCTAAGGCAGCGCTTGTAAAAAGCGCTGCTAAAGGGTGGGCTATGGCAGCGCTTTTGCAAAAGCGCTGCTAAAGGGGGGGGGGGGGGGTCTAAGACAACGCTTTTTGAAAGCGCTGCTAAAGGGGGGGATGGTTGGGGGAATTATGTAGCGCTTACAAAAGCGCTGCTAAAGGGCTAAAAAAGCGCTGCTAAAGGTGCTGCTGAAGGGAGCTTTTAGCAGCGCTTTTTCATTGAAAAAAAGCACTGCCTTTACCTTTAGCAGCGCCACTTTTGGCAGCGCTTTAAAGCGCTGCTAAAGGTCTTTTTTGGCATAGTGTTTCTGGAAGCTACAGGTCGATGCATAATGTTCCATTTGCCAAAATATCACTTTTTAAAAGCACTTTTACACTAGTTTATCATGTTAGAACCTATGCTACGAAGTTCTACCATCATAGACTCATTTTCTACTATCTTATCATTCTCAAAATCAATTATTTTCTTGTATTACTCATGAATTAACATCATATAATCATCAGTTTCCTATCTATGATTAAACCTCATAACTCAACAATGGAGTAAAACATATCAACAATCCAAAAACAGAATTGTCACACATATAAGCAAGCGGAATTCATTATATAATCTATAACATATATAAAGACAATACTTGGTTTTTGGTGTAGCTTTTTTTATACCAAATTTACCCTTATTTTAAAATATATAACTTACACAATAACTTCCATTGAACTACTACTATCATCTTTCATATAACTCCCTACTAATAACTTTCCACATAACTTTCATGTAAAATTAATATTAAATAAAAATATATCATTTATATTTATATGTGTGCAATAAAATTAATATTCATATAACTCCCTTTTTTACTTCTAATTTTGTCCCTAATAAATTGAATTTTTTACACTACTTTTTTATTGTTAATAGATTAGTAAGTTATTATTCATCATCTTTAGTAACAAATAATTTATTAATCTATAACAATATATAAAGGGAAAACATAATTTTGGTGTAGCCTTTTTTACTTCCAATTTTGTCCCTAATAAATTGAAATTTTTACACTATTTTTTATTGTTAATAGATTAGTAAGTTATTATTCATCATCTTTAGTAACAAATAATTTATTAACTAAATTAATTAATAATAAATAATAATTAAAAATAATAATAGTAACTTCTAAAAATAATTAAGTGTTTTATAACCCACTAATTCCATTACTGAATTAACTAAATTAATTAAATAAGAAATAATAAAAAAAAAATAGTAGTAATTCTAAAAATAATTAACTGCTTTATAACCCACTAAGAGCAACTTTAGTGCAGGGTTGTTAAACCAAAATTCTTTATAGCTTACGTTAGTAATAAGGAATTTGCATTATAGTAGTGCTGACATGGCATATGGGATGCTCTAAAACTAGTTTACGTGTTTTACACAAGCAACGTACTCTAACTCATTATTTAACATAAATAATAAATTTTTATTAATTATTTAACATAAATAATAGATTTTTATTAACCATTTAATACCATGTGGAGTCAAGTTTTGGTTTCTTATAGACAACCACCGTTAAAGTAAAAACTACTCAAATCAACTATAAATTTTTTAAATCCTACAAATCACTTTGGTCCCACAAAAAGTATCTTAGTTTACCCATTTAGTTTACTCCCACTAAAGATGCTCTAAGAGCATCTTTAGTGGGAGTAAACTAAATGGGTAAACTAAGATACTTTTTGTGGGTCCAAAGTGATTTGTAGGATTTAAAAAATTTATAGTTGATTTGAGTAGTTTTTACTTTAACGGTAGTTGTCTATAAGAAACCAAAACTTGACCCCACATGATATTAAATAGTTAATAAAAATCTATTATTTATGTTAAATAATGAGTTAGAGTACGTTGCTTGTGTAGAGCACGTAAAGAATTTTGGTTTAATTCCATTACTAAATGAAATAGAAACATATAACAACTTCCATACTTAATTAAATTAATTAAATAAATAATAATAATAATAATAAAGTAGTAGTAATTTTTAAAAATGATTAACAGTTTTATAACCCACTAATTCCATTACTGAATGAAATAGAAGCATATAACAACTTTCGTACTCAACTAATATTACTATATTTAATTATATATTTAATTGTTTTAATTTTGAAGATTTATAATGTATTTTATTTATGACTAAATTTATCCAAAGCTTTTTCTTAATAAAACTGAATGATAATGATTATAAAGTCTATATACTCTAAGTTTTGATAAATTACATACTTAAAATAATCATAATTATATATTATCTTTTAAATAATTACTGATCATTATCATCAATAATTTTTTCATACAATTTAATGGATTGTACGGATAAGTGAATTATAATTGCCTAAAAAATTTCATTAGAGTTCTAAAAGTACAGTTTTTGAAAATATGATTAACCAATATTTTATTTTATTTTAAAAATAATTTTTTAAAATAAATTATAAAATAATTTTGAAATTTTGAAATATCTCAATCAAATCTAAACCATCAATTACTTTAAATCCAACGATAGAGGATAAGCAGTTTTTTCATTTCTCGCTCATAATGATATATAAATACCCCTTTCATCTTCTACTTTTTCACATTCAAAATTCAAAAGAATAAACAGTTTCTCAAAATTTCTTACAAAAATGGCAGGTCGTAGAAAGGGTATTGGGGCTCGGAAAGGGAGGAGCAAAGAGGCACAGGATGATTACGCGCGACAACATTTGCGGAATTACAAAACCAGCGATTCGTAGTTTGGCGAGGAAAGGATGTGTGAAGAGGATAAGTGGTTTGATCTATGAAGAAACTAGGTTATTTCTCAAGGTTTTCTTGACAAAAATCATTCATAATGTTGCTTCATATACTGATCATGCAAGAAGGAAGGTTGTGACTGCCATGGATGTTATGTATACTCTTAAGAGACAAGGAAGAACTTTATATGGTTTCGGAGTTTGAAGAAGATACTCTCTTTTATTTATTATTATGTTATCTTTTTATCGTCTAAATTGTGTAATTTGTATTTTTGTTTCTGCATTTTTAAAAAAGTTTATATCTAAGTAATAGTCGGTGATTATACAATGATCACCGTCTAAGTTATGTAATTTGTATCGGTATTTTAAAAAATGTTTATTTTCAAGTAATAATTGGTGATTATGCAATGATAATGACTAAATACTACAATATATTTTTCTATTGTATGGTTTATGGACAAAATTACACTATATATGCATTATACTAAATTTGTCATGATTTTAGTTAAGTTAAATCTAACTTTTATAATCTATCTATAACAATATATAAAGGCAATAAACATTTTTGGTGTAGCTTTTTTATTTCCAATTTTGTCCCTAATAAATTGATTTTATTACATTTTTTTATTAGTTAGTTATTATTCTTCATCTTTCATAACTTCTATGCGGTTTCTAAACCAATCCATCTTCTCTCTCCATTTTATATTCTTCCCATTAGATATATTGAGAGAGAGAGAGAGAGAGAGAGAGAGAGAGAGAGAGAGAGAGAGAGAGAGAGAGAGAGAGAAAATGTTGGAGAAGCAAATTAAAGATATGGAAGAAAGAAAACAAAGATGAAAATGAAAGAGAAAGATAATAATGGTAACTGCTATCTTTTCTGTAGTATTTCTCTAAATTGACTATAATTTTTCTGTTATGTTCTTTTGGCAACTCTTATTAAGTTTTTGTTTTTGATTAGTTTGAAGACAGTGAAGTAGAAAAAAGTTGTTGTTAAAACATTTCTTAAAGTATTGCTTCAATAAATGAAAGAGTTTTTTAAACACATTTCTTAAACACACACACACACACACACACACACACACACGCACGCACGCACGCACGCACGCACGCACGCACGCACGCACGCACGCACGCTCGCACGCACGCACGCACGCACGCACGCTCGCACGCACGCACGCACGCACGCACACACGCACGCACGCACGCACTCACGCACGCACGCACGCACGCACGCACGCACGCACGCACGCACGCACACACACACACACACACACACACACACACACACACACACACACACACACACACACACACACACACACACACACACACACACACACACACACACACATATATATATATATATATATATATATATATATATATATATATATATATATATATATATATATATATATATATATATATATATATATATATATATATATATATATATATATATATATATATATATATATATATATATATATATATATATATATATATATATATATATATATATATATATATATATATGATAAATAATTTAAATTAAAACCAAAATCAAATAAAAAATATATTAATGAATTACTTCATTTGTTTTGCAGTGAAGCAAGAGATATTTTTTATTTTGATTCCATGGTTGACCTTCTTCTTAAGCAATAATGTAACTTAATATCCGTATTAATGTTTATGTTTAGTTGCTTAATAAATTGTGAGAAAGATTTTTGTTTTCCTTCTATCTAAATCTTCTTATGGTTTTGACTAATCTATAGCAATATATAAATACAAAACTTAATGGTTCATCATATAAATAATTTATATTAAAATCAATATAAATAGTTTATAGTAAAATTAAATTTATAAAAAAAATACACTGTTAATCAAAGCGGGCTAATGCCCACGGGCGTTAGCGCAATAAACAAAGCGGACAAACGGGCACGGACGTGCCCGTTTGGACGCTAGTTAATATATTATAACAGTATCATCAACGTTATATTATAACAGTTAAAGTTTAGAACCGTTAGTCCTTTCTTGGAAAAATATTCCCTAATTATTTATAAATAAATAGCCTTAATTATATATCTCAGAAACTATATATCATATGCTTTGTGATTTAGTCTTAGGTATAATTCTCATTTAGCCTTAACTTGGTATCAGTATAATTTGTTTAAGTTTAGTGTAATTGGTTGTTACTATTTTTCACCCTCATTAGTCTAATAATTTTAATTTTAAATAAATTACATGTGATTTTTTTTCAGATATACATGAGGCAATAAGAGTAGAACGTCACAACGCCCATAACTATTAGGCATAACATCCCAATTCTCCATCTTAATCCTCTGAACGCGTATGGAAGACAGAAGATAAAAAAATATCGGTTGTATCATATATAAAATTCAATAACGTGGCTTTTGTTTAAGACATGCATGGAAGTTGTTAGGAATGGAAGCTATAATAAAATTACAAATTTTATTATGCATGTTTATCAAAAGAATCATTTATGAATTTTTTGTCGAATTCTGTGACACAATCTCTCTTATGTCCTCTTTTTTATAAGTCTTCTTAACTTCTAGACCTTATTCACTTCTTTTATTCAAAAGTTAAATTCAAGGCATGCAATGAAACAATTTGTCACTCACATGTTATTTCCTATTTTACATATTTGAGTGTAATACTCATCTTTAAATTGGGCTAATTCAGGTTTTGAAAATTTTTAAAAAAACCAATTTCTAAATTGAGAGTATCTCTCATGTTGAAACTCATCATTGACGAGTTGTCTCATCTTACTACCAGGGGAGTAATCTATCATTATAAATGGAAATCCATATCTGACTGAGTAGGTGATTCTACTCTTGGAGTATAAGGTTTTTGATAGATTCCATGGGGAACTCTATTTTCGCTTAGTCTTATATTCTTAACGGCCTCTATTTCTTCTCTTATTTGAGAAGTAGAAGGTCTAGGTAATTGGCTAGGAGCGGTGTAAAATTCACTAACTGAGTGCCTAGCAGATAGAGACCTGGGTATTCTTGTTATTCTTTTTGAAGTGAAGTTTATTTAAAAATCTCCTTCAGTAGTCTGAATAATTTGGTCTATATCCCTATTAAGGATAGGTTCAGGATCTATTTCCTGGGGGAGAGACCATGTCTCTGGGAAGTTTATTTCATCCCACTTTATTAACCTATTGGTTGCAACATTGGATATTAATAAATTTGTTTGAACCAAAGTAGTTGTTCTAGGAAATGATAAATGTTTTGCTTTAGGATTAAGCGTAGTAAGAACCTTATAGTAGATTCTATAGCATATTGCTATGATTTCACTTCCAGGTTTAAAATTGCAACCATTAGTATGAACTGTTAATTGCATATCATCTAATAAATTTTTATCAGATAAAGATAGATTTAAGTTAGGTGAGACATCAAAGTAAACTGGTCCATGACACAGACTTGTCTCAACCATAGCAGCTAAAGATTGTTTGAAATCTTTACATCTACCATCTCTAACATAAGCCATTATGCTAGAATTTAAACCTAATAATGTTAAAGGTTTTAAAGCAATTTGAACTAATCCAATATGGATAAAATTATAATTTTTAAAAGGTTTCAAATCTTTTTTAGTTAACAGTTTTATTGTCTGAGTTTCTTTAGAAATTTGAATCGTTTGCTCTAAAGTTTTAACAGCAAAACGAGAAAAAATATCTATCTTACCAAATTTATAAATTTGATTAGAAGGAACGGAGGGTATAACCCATCTGTTGAGTTTATCCATATTTTTTGGATACTCAACTAATTCTTCATTTTTTATTAAATTATTTTGATGATTATCATCATCAGAATCCATAAAGCAGCAGGCTAAGAATGTTGTGATTGGTTGATACGCAAAGTTAAATCTAAATAGATAACTTGGACTCATAACATAATGTTAATTGAAACAATAACCAATTAAAATGCATCTAAGCAAACAACAAATTGGATAACTATCAACCCGAAGGGATAGAAGGATTTCTCCCAAATCAAAGATGTCAAAATGTTTTTAGCAAAAAAAAATTTTTTTGAAATCATCAACAACTCCCTTCCCTGGAAAAAAAAAAGATGAATATGAAAGAAAACACTAAAAACACTTTTTAGTTTTAAAAACACTTTGAAAAGATTGTTTGTTTGTTAATAAAATGTTATGAGAAAAAGTTACCTACTTAGTTTTGTATAAGCATAATCAACCTCTCACAACATAAATTTAGCCACTAATTTTCATAATAAATTATGTAAAGAAGAAATATAACTCAGATTTGGTAAGTCCAGGTGATGTATAAAAGGAAAGTATAGAAAGAGAATGGTAGAGACAATGTTATAAGAAACTTCAAATATATATATATATATATATATATATATATATATATATATATATATATATATATATATATATATATATATATATATATATATATATATATATATATATATATATATATATATATATATATATATATATATATATATATATATATATATATATATATATATATATATATATATATATATATATATATATATATATATATATATATATATATATATATATATATATATATATATATATATATATATATATATATATATATATATATATATATATATATATATATATATATATATATATATATATATATATATATATATATATAGTAGATGCTCATATGACATAGAGGATCATAAAGAGTTGTGGTTGTCAATATATAAAGAGTTGTGGTGGTCTTCTTCGTTTGTCTCAGAAAGGACAAGAATAAAGTAATACAAAATGAACATGTCTTCTTCTATAGTGACATCAAAGAGAATTTGAGATTTAAAAAGGGCACATCTGACATTCTAAAGGTTAGGGAAGATTTGAAATGGAGAAGGAAAGTCAGGAAGACAAATAAGGGATGGCGGCTTTTGATCAAGAGAGATAGAGAGATTTCTTTATTGTTTAATAATTTATTGGTTATTCTTAGTTTTATTTTATTTCCTTCTCTTTAATTCATGAAAAAAATTTGTAAACGTTAATTTTATTTTGTATTATAATAATATATTTTTTTGTAGTAAAATTTTTAATTTATTATAAATATTATTTTTTAGTTTAATTAATATGTTCTGATAATATAAAATAACTTTATATTATTGATTAACCGTATCAGTGTATATTGTTTTTTCTTAAATTCCTCCCCCTTGACCCATTTTTCAATTTAAAAAAGAATAACTATCATTTTATCTATTTTTTTTTAAAACTATTGTCAATTCCTCTCCCTTGATCCATTTTTTTAAAAATTATATTAATAATTAACCGACTTTTAATAATCGAATATGAATATGAATATAAATAATTTAAATAACTGGTTTATTTGAGCATTTCTATCCGAAAATTGTTATGTCTAAAAGTGATGGAATAATTTTAAGAATTTTAAATATTGTTTAAGTAAGTTTAATATACTGTTAATATAAATTTTTGTTACACAATCGTCTAATAAAAAAGAAATGCTAACGAACGTTTCGACTTTCGAATATTCGTTAAGGGTTTAAAAAGATATATTTTGTTTAAAAATATTTGTATTAAATATATTGAAAATTAAAATAATTAACTTTTTTAAAAATTAAATATGTGTTTTTTTATAAAAAGACTTGTATTCAATACAATAATTTTTTATTTAAAATCTTAAAAACAAAATTATTTTTGATCGAAAGACTCGTTAGCATGACCCATAAAAAAATCATGAATATGTTAAGTCATTTAAGTCGATTTAAATTATTAATATAAAGTGACAGGATGTATGTCATTTATTAGATGATCGTGTAAAATTATTTTATATTATTATCGTTAATAAATTTCTTATTTTTATTAAATATTTTTAATCACCCTTATTATTGATTCTTTTCTCTTTTCAATATATTCGGTTAAGTGTTCTTATTTTCTTCCTAAAAATGATAGTATTTTCTATTTTATTATTACTAAAGTTTTATTCATTTGATTAAAGTTAAATTTTTACTTTTTACTAATTAGAACAATAATTATACATTTATGTGCCAATTAATAGATTTTATGCTTTATACCAAAAATAACTTTCTAACTTATAAGTATAAAGGTAAGAATTGATGGACTGTTTAATAAAACTGTCACGTTTATTTATTTTTATTTTTTTTTATGGGTAAAACTGTCACGTTAATTATAATCTTAATTAATTGTATTGTAAAAATTAGTAAGAAATTTGTGTCTATGGGATATAATTTTGTATGCGCATTTGTTTTCATACTGTCATAAAAATTAAATGTTAAAAATATAAAAAAAAAACTTAAGAATAATAGTAAACAACAATATCAATAATAATATAATTAAAAAAATTATTGAAACTTCTATGAGATAAATAATCGTTTAAATTTTTTTTTTAATAAATAAGACAATTATATTATAAGAGAGAATACAATGGTCGAAAGACTTCTATTATTTAATATTTAAGTTGATCTTGTTTATAACAATTGTATTTGTCTCTGTATATAAAAATATTTTAATCAACAATATATTTTTTTCTCGTATATAAATGTTATTTTTGTTTTGACATTATTTATAAATATATTTGAATCAATAGTAAATTTGGTCTTATTTATAAAAATATTTAAATCAAAATATTATTTTTGTTTAATAATATTTATAAAAATATTTGAATCTTGTTCTCGTTTATAACAATAGTATTTTCTCCCCTATATAAAAACATTTTAATCAACAATATATTTTTTCCATATATAAGTATTAGTTTTGTTTTGATATTATCTATAAAAAGCACTTGAATAAATACTAAAGTTGTTCTCATGCCTACACAAATGATGTGTTTTTTTGGTGGGATATGGTTTTGGACACGCATTTGTTTGAAGATTTTATTAAAAATAAGTAGTTGAAAAAAATTAAGAATGATAATAAATTAAAATTGAAATGGTAATACATGTCGAAGATAAAATGTAAACAACAATAATATTATGAATAATATAGTTTTAAAAAAAATATTAAAACTTGTAGTAGATAAATAAGTAGTTTTAGTTTTTTAGAAATAAGCCAATCATTTTATAAGAGATAATACAATTTTAAATTATCTACTCAATCTTATTTAATAAGCTCCCTTAATTTTGTTCATAAATTTATAAAAGATGATTGATAAATTTCTATTATTCAATATTTGTATCAGTAGTAAAGTTGAAATTTCTATTATTCAAGATAAACTTCTATTATTCAATATTTGTATCAATAGTAAAATTTCTCCCGTATATAAATTTTTGTTATTCAATAGTTGAATAAGTAGTAAAGCTTTTTTCATATATAAAATTTCTATTATTCAAGATAAATTTCTATTTTTCATTTTTTTTCCGTATATAAAAATATTTGAATCAACAATGTATTTTTTTCGTATATAAATAACTTTTCTAATATTATTTATAAAATTATTTGAATCAATAGTAAAGTTGTTTCTGTATATACAAATATTTGAATTAATAATACATTTTTTTCTAGTATATAAATATATTTTTTTATAATATTTATAAATTTTTTTGAATCAATAATAAAGTTGTTCCTGTTTATAACAATAACATTGTTTAGTAAAAATATTTTAGATGTATAATAAAAAATAGAATGTTAAGGTGTAAATGTGAGAGACATCAAACCAAACAATGACGTTCCAGATGATCTGAGAAAAGATCTTGTTCTGATAGGGTCATCCTTCTTTCCAATTATCATTTCTTCTAGATGAGAAGATTTGATTCTGGATGATCCTTTAACAGTTGGTTCTTCAGAAATGTTCAAGTTGTTTATCTTAGCAGCCAAGGGAGTAGCATATGGCGTTGCTTCTGGTTCTATTGCTTGAGCTTTGTTTGCCTCTGAATCTTCAGAGTCTGTGAGAAGAACTTCTCTATCTGCAGAATTTTCAAGCTGCTTTGGCTTTTGATTGTCAAGCTTATCATCAAGTCTAACATGAATTGATTCCTCCACAATCTGTGTCTTAATATTGTATACTTTGTAGCCTTTAGAGCGTTCAGAATAGCCAATCATAAAACACTTATGTGCTTTAGAATCAAACTTGTTCAGATTCTCTTTAGTATTCAAGATAAAACAAACACATCCAAAAGGATGGAAATAAGAAATGTTGGGCTTTCTATTCCTCCACAATTCATAAAGAGTCTTCTCTAGAAGAGGTCTTACAGACACTCTGTTCTGAATATAACATGTTGTATTAATTGCTTCTGCCCAAAAATGTTTTGCCATGTTTGTCTCATTGATCATGGTTCTGGCCATTTCTTGCAATGTTATATCTTTCCTCTCTACAACTCCATTCTGTTGAGGAGTTCTAGGACAAGAAAAATCATGTGCAATGCCATTTTCTTTAAAAAAATTATTAAAAAATTTATTTTCAAATTCTCCACCATGATCACTTCTGACTTTGACAATTTTAAAATCTTTTTCGTTTTGGACTTGAATGCAGAAGTCAAAGAATACAGAATGAGACTCATCCTTGTGTTTCATGAATTTTACCCACGTCCATCTGCTGTAGTCATCAACTATGACTAATCCATACTGCTTGCCTCTGATGGATACAGTTTTCACTGGTCCAAACAAATCAATATGAAGCAGCTCTAATGGTCTAGAGGTAGAAACAACATTTTTAGCTTTGAAAGAAGATTTTTAAAATTTTCCTTTCTGACATGTTTCACAAAGAGCATCTGAGTTGAACTTCAACTGAAGAAGTCCTCTGACCAGATTGAGTTTATTAATCTGAGATATACATCTCATACTAATATGCCTCAATCTTCTATGTCAGACCATTGCTCATCATTAACAGACATAAGGCATTTTACATTTTGAACTTTAAGTTCTGAAAGATTAATTTTGTAAATGTTGTTCTTCCTTTTTCCATTAAAGAGGATTGAACCATCTTTTTTACTCACAGCTTTACAACATTTTTTATTAAAGATCATATCATAACCATTATCACTTAATTGACTTATGGACAATAGATTATGTGTTAATCCTTCAACAAGTAAAACATTATATATGGAAGGATGGTTACCATTACCAATAGTTCCAGAGCCAATTATCTTGCCCTTCTGGTTCCCTCCAAACTTGACGTCTCCTCCAGATCTAAGTTCCAGGCTTTGGAACATAGACCTTCTTCCCGTCATATGTCGTGAGCAGCCAAAGTCCAGGTACCATGATTGGTGTCTCAACTTTGCTGCTAAGGACATCTGCAACAAAGATTATTTTGTCCTTAGGTACCCATATTTTCTTGGGTCCTCTGGGGTTAGTAGGTCTGAAGTTCTGTCTGAACTTATTTCCTTTAAAGGTATCTTTGTTCTGACGTAATTTTGGTTTAACAAAAACCTAGGTGTTCAGATCTGTGCGTGTGTGATTTATGTCATTCAGATGACCATATTTAAAATGGATGTACAGAGGAGAATACTTAATGACCAGTTTATCCACAGGTTTTGGATTTAAATCCTTCCCAGATGGTGATTCATATCCAACTCCTTTTCTGTTGTTTCTGCTTACGCCATAGATCATGGAAGCCATCTTGCTTCTATCTAGGCCTCTGGACAGAAACTTCTGAAAACTATAGTCATACTCTTCTAAAATGTTTTTAGATTTTGACTTAGTTTCAGCTTCAGAATCTTGTTGAGCTTTTTCTAATTCAGTTTTAATTTTAAAATTGTTTGCTTTTAGCTCAGCAACTTCTGATTTCAGAAGATCATTTTCAGATACAAGATTGCCTTGAAGCTTCTTGTATTTAAGCTTAATCTTACTATAGTTTTCAAGTATTTCAGATAAACTTTCAATAAGTTCAGCTCTAGTAAGTTCAGAAAATACCTCTTCTGAATCAGATTCTGATCCAGATCCAGACGTTTCTTCGTGGTCCTCCACGTCAGCCATTAATGCCATGTTTGCATGTTCATCCTCAGATTCTGGTGAGGATTCAGAAGCATCTGAATCATCCCATGTGGCCATCAGAACTTTCTTCTTCTTCTCAAACTTCTTTCTGGGTTTCTCCTTCAGAAGTTTGGGACATTCATTTTTATAGTGCCCTGGCTCCTTGCACTCATAGCAGACCATTTCTTTCTTGCCAAATCTTCTGTGTCCAGAAGACTCTCCACGTTGATCTGGTTTCTTGAAGTTTCTGAATTCTTTTGTTTATACTTTCAGAGTTGGTTTATCCTTCTGAACAGCAGAGACAGTTCATCTTCTTCAGAGGAAGATTCTTAAGAGCTTTCTTCAATAACCTGCAAAGCTTTAGCAGATTTGTTAGACTTTAATGCAACAAACTTACCTTTCTTCTGGGGATCGTCTTCTTTCAGCTCAATCTCGTGGCTTCTTAAGGAACTGATCATTTCCTCCAGAGTGATCTTATTCATATCATTTGCAAGCTTCAGCGTCGTGACCATTGGTCTCCACCTTTTTGGAAAGCTTCTGATGTTCTTCTTGACATGATCTTCTTGAGAACATAGTTTCCACAGATTCCACAGATTTTGATTCCTCCATTTTGAAGGCTTCGTACTTCTGAATAAGCGTTAAGGCCTTTGTCTCCTTTACTTGAGAATTTCCTTCGTGTGTCATCTTTAATGACTCAAACATATCAAACGTTGTTTCTCTGTTTGTAATTTTCTCATACTCAGTATGAGATATAGCGTTTAATAGAATGGTTCTTGCTTTATGATGATTCCGAAAATCTCTCTTCTGTTGGTCATTCATTGACTTTCTGTCAATATTTTTGCCTTCATCATTTGTAGGATGAATGTAACCATCAGTGACCAAATCCCATAGGTCAACATCATAGCCTAGAAAGAAACTTTATATTCTATCTTTCCAATAATCAAACTTCTCACCATCAAACATGGGAGGTTTGGTGCTGATTCTATCTTTATCCTCATATTTGTTCAACCCAGTGTTGTTTGACATTTCAGCCATAATATTAAAGATAATATATCAAGAGTTTTCCCAACTTGGATCTTTCTCTTTCACTGTTAAGTGATAGCACTATAGAGCTGGAGCTCTGATACCAACTGAAGGTGGGGAAAATACTTAGAAGGGGGGTTGAATAAGGGTTTCAAAAAACAAATATGACAATAGGAAAAATAACAAGTTATTTTTATCCTGGTTCGTTTGAACTCAAACTAATCTAGTCCACCCTACCAAGGTGATTTGCCTTTCTCAAAAAGGACTTAATCCACTAAATCAAACTGATTATAGTGTTAACCACTAAGACAAACAACCTTAGTCTTCTCAAGAAATTCTGACCACAACTTGGTCTTCTTAAGGAACAATTACAAAGGTAATATAAATGAGAGTGTTTGAATGCTTCTAAAAAGCTATTATCACAACTGTGATTTTACACTAGTTTAAGAACGAATATAAAAACTATTCAGCTTGAAGAATGTTTGTATGAGTTTCTTGAGAGTAGTTTTTCAAATTGATTCGTCAACTTTGGAAAGTTGTTGAAGACTTTTTTTTATAGTACTAAACGTTCATTGCTTGAAGACTGTGCACTGTTGTGCAGCTGTAGCTTTTTGTCTTGTTCTGACTTTCCTTTCCCAGAAGAGGAATGTTCAGACAAATCCCTTTTGTCTGTTTTCTTGTGCTATACACAAATGAGGAAAGAGTCGTTTAGATAAGGACAAGGAATATGCCAACGAATCTTTATTTGAACAACATCTTCTTCAACAAGCTTCTTTATCAAAGTTACTCTTATCAGAGTTGGTGTCATCAGAGTTTTGCAGCAACAGTGCTTCAGCATGAATATCTCAAACAAAGCAGACTTGAATATCAGAGCCTTTGTACTTGCAGTGTAAAGTACCTCCAGAGTTTTCTGAAACTTTACTAAATGCTCTTCACTCAGATTCTTCTTCAGCTACGCTCCAGAGTCTTCTGCAGCTTCTGCTTCAGAGTCTTCTGCAGCTTCTGCTCAGAGTCTTCTGATGTGTTGCTTCTGACGCTCGGAGCCTTGCGTTGAATAGTGATCAGATGCATTTTTGCTTCCAGAAGAATATTTAATTTAATATCTGAAACAAAAACACTTGAACAAAATTAGAGTATATATTTACTTCATACAAAATTTCATTAGTGTTATCATCAAAACATAGAGATATATTTAAGAATCAATCTGTGTTCTAACAGTCTTTTTCTTACTAACTTCTAGTCAGAGGCTTCTAATATAACTTGGTGAAGTTTGAGTAGAGTTCAGAAGTTGTCTTCAAAACATTGAGAGACTTCAAAGTCCTTTGAGCACTGGGTTCTAAGACTCGCACACACTTGTAGTCAGATCTTTATCGGAGTTTGCCTGGATGATTTCTTTTCTGAAACATTGACTTGATAATCTTGAAAATTGACTTGTTAAAACACATCTTTGTATTCTTCTTTTGTTTAGCATGTGTTTTTTCCTTCTTCAATATGCTTTCTTCTTTATTCAGGCTTCATTTGCATTCAGATTGATTTCTTAAATGGCATAGCTATCTTCAGAGTCTGGCTTTTATAATTGATGTCGTTCAGACTTGCATCCGACTTTGCTTTGATTTGCAGTTTTCTTTCCATTTGTCTTTTCTATCTTCTGAGTTGACAATCATAGTTGGCTTCTTTTAGAGTCTTCAACTATCAAAGTTGTTTCCAGATAAGCAATTGATGTTCCTAGATCAAAATCAGTATTTGCTCTTCCGATTTAGATTTTGTTATGATCTTTGAGTATTTACACACTTAACAAACA